>BOPP01000033.1:10579454-10673622 GCA_017312745.1 Gryllus bimaculatus | reverse complement strand
CCCCGCGCGGGGTCGGGGGCTATCGGACCCCCAGCGGCCGCCTTATCGGCGCCTGTTGCGAGGAGCGGCGCGCGAACGCGTGGGGTGGGGTGGGGTGACCCGACCCCTTTGGGGCGATCGCTCGGAAAATTTAAACGCGCGCCGCGTGCGCCGCCAGCCCAAGGAGGGACAGAGAAGCAGCATCGGGTGGAGATAAGAACTCGGGTTTTATGCTCTAAAAACTGCCATTTCAGGTGTCTAAGAGAGACTCTCTAAGGAAAAAGCGTGCGTTATAATTTACTGAGTTCCGGGCATAAATAGAGTTGAAAAGAACTTCCTCCTTCTTGTGGGACCTTGATACAGCAAGTCCGTTAGTCAGTCAGTCCATTAGGCTGCTCGTTTGTCTGTCCGTCAATGCATCCGTCTGTAACTCAGTCCATCTGTGTGATGTGTGTGTGTGTGTGTCCGTGCGTGAGTGCATCCGTCGTCTTAGCATCTACTCTCATGGTTTCAACTCCATTATCTTCTAACTAATTAACTTCTACTTCTAAACACATTGTCAAAATGTTTTTCGCCTATTTACATAAGGTTTTTCAAGCTTGCTTTTAATATAGAGGTTGTTCTTTTCTTATTAGACAGAATAATATTAATATCGATTTATTATTGTTACATTTATACAGTTCCCATAGTGGTTTAATGTTCTATTGGTCTGAACACACCCGATTTATATCTGCCAAAGACGTCAAGCGACGAGAGAGGGAGGGGGAGAGAAAGGGAAAGGGAGAGAGGGAGAGAGAGGGAGAGAGAGGGTGGGAGGGAGGGAGAGAGAGAGGGAGAGAGATGCATGTGAGTCGGAACCAACCAAGAACCCTTGTTAAAGAACAAGAGGGAGAAGACATTAAATAATAACCTGCCAGAGGGTAGAGGTTGTATTGGTTTCGTCCACGGAAAAGGGGTTCATTTGCTTTTCCCTTCTTCCACCCATCTCTTGGCTTGTAATCCTTTCGCTTTCATCATCTCTCATTAACGCCTAAACCAAACATATCATCCTCTTTTCAAGCTTGATATTGCTTTTACTTAGTAGTACCAAATGTATCTTTCCTTCTCCTTCTTCCGTTGGAATCTTGTTTTTATCGACCTCCAAGTTACAATTCCTTTTGGAAGGGGTAGGGTAGTGATGGCATTGTAATTGGCACCTGTGAGACCCGGTACAATGAAGTTTTTGCTCCACGAAATTAACAGAAGTAATGCGTAGGTCCCGATGCTTAGCGATCGCCCTAAGAGAATTTTCGAAGCAGTTGGATGCCGGCCTCTTTTTCGACACCCCGCTACTCACGATCTCTGGTGGAGACGAGGACGACCAGCTGAGCCTTAAGTTTCACGGTGCAACTCGTATCGTTTGCTTCAAGGAGGAGGAGGGACATGCTAAACTTCGTGTGGCCAGGCAGGCCACGCTAGGTCGCCAGGTGCGCCGTAGTCAACCAGAATCAAACTGATCTGCGTTGCAAAACTAAGAAAGCGTCATTTTTCCGTCCAGATTACATCCAGTCTGGCCTCTCACTCATCCGTACCGATGAAAAAAGGGTCGTGTAAAGCGATCTTTAGTAGCGTGGACGTGCGGGCGACAGGCACGGAATGGCGTGGTTCTGAGTGGCGCCGCGGGGCCGCAGGTCGATCGCTGACGCACGCCGGAGGCAACGGGAGGCGGCGACAGCATTTCTAAGAGTAAATACACACCGGGCACGGCGCGGCGTCAATCAGCGCGAAGCGACGCGAACGCGCGCGAATAGTTGAAAAATGGCGATGTCCAAAGAACGCGAGTGGAGTCTGTATCAAAATATGTCCCCGTAGGAGGAAAAGGATCGCAGCCACGTAGGTGGTCACGCTCTCTGCTGGAGAGTTGTAGACGACCATCCGGGCCCTCTCACATCGAGGCTTCAAGGTGGAGGCAGAGAGCACATGCTAATCCCCATGTGACCAAGCAGGTCCGGAAACCCACCGGTCACAGGTCATTAGGTCAATTGCGCCTATCCTTAGTGTGGATTGGGCCAAGGACGTTCGTATGAATGCTCGGGATCCCACATTAAGAAGTCCAGTCGGAAAATCTGACCCCCTGGCGTAGGTCCCTGGCGATACTCACGTCGTTAGTCCGAAGGTGGAGTGAGTGAATAGAAGGGAAGCTGACCCGGACCTTAGTTCGGGTGGTCCCCTGATGGGCCCTCGTCTTCGTCGTGACAGTGGCCCGACACTCTGGACAAAGGGGAGGGACTTGTTCCCGGCGCATGTGAGTAGCGCATTGTTTGGACTCCGGTTCTAGCCTGGATAGCTTGGAGCACTGAGCAGGCTGACCTAGGCGGTGAACCGAGAGGGCAAACTGTGATCCTTCGGGATCCGGATACCAGGCCGTCGGAGTGCGAATAAAGGCGAAAAGACATAGGTGCCTACCCCGGGGACTTGTGCCCCCTCGTAGAACAAGTGTTCGCGTGAAGTGGTAATCCACTCAGGGCCAAGACTGTGTATAATTCCAATTGCCTCAAGACAGAACTAATTCGATAACTCGAGTGTCCACTGGAAATCAAACCACGAATCATGTGCTTTGAAGGTGAGTATACTTGACATTGAACATCCGCAAAAATTATGTAAAATTATTTAAGTAATGTTTGAATATGCCACAGTTTTGTATTACAGTTGCGAAGCTCCCTATGATTTTTTTCATCCGGTGCGACATCAGCGCTCACAGTAACGAGCAAGAGGCAGCGCCAATTCATAGAGGTGCGGATTCCGTATTTGCATACGTGGTTTGCTCGACGGTATGTAATGATAGCAATACAATTTTAATGCAGTGTGTTGAATATTATCAATGGAATACTAGCAAGCTTCATATTTGTATTGAAGAAACTTCCAGTCGTCGTTATTACATTTTAGAGAAGTCAAACTGATGATTGAGAGCGTAGGCTTCCGCGGCCGGAGTCAGTATTTACTAGGCTGTCTGGGTGACGCCGCGTCCATGGCGACGTCGCCACCTTCACCATGAACGCGGCGTCACCCGGACAGCCTAGTAAATACAAACTGATGATGCTGTAATTTGCAGATTTCCTTGATGATGTGGTTTTCACGGCTAATCCCCTTCATGACATCCATTTAAATGCATTGAACACAAAATTAAGCTCATTATGCTACGCTTTCAGAATTCTTTCCAATTTAGTCAGCATACATACTGCTCGTTGTGTATATTTCGCGAATGTTCACTTCCGTCTGAGACATGGCATAATATTCTTCGGAAATACATCTTATAGCTCCCAGACTGTTAGATTACAAAAACGAATTGTACGAAAAATAAGCAAATCCCATCCACATGATTCTTGTAAGCATCTCTTTATTAATTTATATATTTTCCATTACCTTGTCTCTTGATTTACGAATCAGTGGTTTCTGCCAAAAATGACTTAGTTAAGGGAAGAAATATAGTTTCAGCAAATGCCAATATCTAAACTTTAACACTCGACGTAATCATATTCATCAGGTGACAGTATCAACACCTCACTACAAAAAATTCACATTCAATGCATGTACATTATTTTACAACACCTTGCCAGATGCCATTCTGGATTTCTGATTAAAGTCAGTACAAAAGTTTAAGTCCCAAGTAAAATATTTTCTACTCCTTCTATCTACTGCCTCTGCAACTGTTTCTATACAATTAGAAACTATACCGATCATCCAAAAGGAAAGTAATATTAATTTTAACAATGAAATTAAAGTATTATTTACCATTTGGGCTGTATAAATCTAAAGAACATGTAACAAATATTGTACTTCAGCTTCTGTGTCAATGACCCCATCTCGATCAGCTTTTCGTCCAGTTTCCCTGATCTTCGCTGATGCTGAGATGGCTCCTTGTTTTACTTCTGGACATAAATGCGATTTCAAATTAACTTCGTCCGGTTACAGGCCACACATAGTTTTTAACTGTTTTTGATAAATAAATAAATAAATAAATAAATAAATAAATAAATAAATAAATAAATAAATAAATAAATAAACTTATTAATATACAACTCAACGCAAACAACACCGAATGATATCCCGCTCACGTATGGAAAGTCCCCACATGTCGTTCAAGTAGCTCCAAATAACCCAGTACTTTCAGAATGCATTGGTCAATTCTTTATTTTTCAGTGCTGATTGAGACATTCTATCGGAACAATTAATATTTGATAACATATCCTTAAATATAACGAAAAGAATTTCTATCTTTTTCCACTTCCTCAAACAACAAAACACTCGCGTTGCCGCAGAAAATTACAGTTTACATATCTGCATGCGCAAGGTAGCATCGTTTGAGTCGTTTGAGGAACACATGTTGCGTTGTTGCTGCGATAAAGAAACACTGCCATTTTGTAGTGTTCCCTTATCTCTCCGCGCAGTGGTGGTGGTTCAGGGGAACTCCCCCCCCCCCCCAAAAAAAAGTCAAAAGTATTTAGTACTTTTCTCTGTTAGTTCAAAATTTTAACCATATTTAGATATCATCACGTTTAAAAAAGTATATCTATTTTAAAAATACAGGTACATTCTTTTTATTTCAAGCCAATAATCAAATTAATATTCCAAAAATGTGTATGGCAATTCCGAACAGAATTCCCCTCCATGAAGTATTTTATTGTTTACTAGTTTATTGCTGTATGTGTTACGGACTTGAAACAAAGCACTAACGGCATTGTTAATACTCTTGCGGGCCTTTCTGATTCTATACGCTATGTGCTATGACCGGCGTTTAAACTATATTAGATGTTTCTGAACGACTCGGTATCTTCTCACTATTTAAGATCAGACGCTTTTAACCGCAATGAGTACAACTCGGTGGCAGTGATTTACATAATACAACTAATTATGAGAATATCACCATAATAATGGAGATAATATTCGCAAAAAATACACCAAGATCTCAGAAGTTTGTCAAAATAGAATTCATTCTTCAATCAAAAAATATAAAGTGCGTTAATAGTTATTTCCATAATACCTACAAGTACATGTATCCAACATTCAGACAAGACGCCGCAGTCAAACTGAAGTTCCGAAAATCCAACCTAAGACATCCCAAACCAATACCACAATCGAAGCAGTACAGTTCGTCTTAACACAGGTAACATCACGTTACATGATGCAGCACAGTTCGCAGAATACCATTCACAGCCCTTGTTCTACGAAAATAACAGTGTCCATGGATATATTGGAAACGCTGCTTCCCTTTAATTTTGAAAGACAATACAAGGCGCGGATTCCCGGAAAGGGAAATGAGGGAAATTTCCACTTCCTAAAATTTTTCAGTAACTATCAATTTTAACTTGTCGCGAAACTTTCAAGCAAAAATTTTTTTGTATTATCATTGAAATGAATAAAATAGCATCGCATCATGTGCTGAATGTATCCTGCAAAATTGTATAATATCTGTTATTTATCGTTTATTAATCTATTATTTTCTAAGAAAACATTTAGAATTTACCCTCTCAAAATTCGTCTCTGCATCCGCTCCTGATAATATTTATATTAGAAAAATGAAAAAATATTTTATTTTCGTTACACTTTCATCTTAAGTCGGGATGTCACTTATCCCTAATTAAATTCTTAAGGTCAATGTACTCTGGGGGTTACTGCTGGGTTGCAGTTTAGAAACTTTCGTAAGACAGAGCAATGAGCTCCGTAGCTGTTAAGTGAACGACCCAATCTCAGTAGTTCAGTCCAAGGTCAATTCGGGTGCTCTAACAGAATATTCACAGGCCCAGAGATGTGGAATTTGAAATACAGTCAGACGCGCGAAGTTATGTGAAAATGTACTATCTTTTTAACTTTTTATCACCATCTGAGTAACTCATTTTGCTAAGCGTTGTGTAGTTTGTGAGTATATTACATAGTGTGTAGTGTCAAAAAGTGACAATTTTTTTATTGTTTTGTCGTATGTTGTATTTACGTTTTGTTAATGTTGTATGATTTATCACTGCCTGCTAGTGCGGTGTACGCCAAATGAATCGGCGTGTCAGTATGTGTTGGAAACTCTCATCCAACAGGGATAACTAAACTTGTGGGCACGAGTGGTGAAACGTAAGACGCATGAGGATGTTGGCGCAGTTTGATAAGATCTACAATATTAGAAAGAAACGACTAATAGAGACAATAATTGAAACACAAGAAAAGAGGGCTTCCAAGAAAATGTTTCTCAGAGATTCTGTCCTGTCGTTTTCCGCCGCTTAAAAGCGCGCGAAGTGTAAGGCTGGATGAAAGATTTCCTCATGCCTATAAAATAAAATATAAATATAGGTACTTAATTATTGTGTTAATAAAGAAGAAATTTCAAATCTTAATGACTTGAGGACTTAAATATACAACACACTGTTAGTGGACGTTTCCTGTTCGGTTTTAATTAAAAAATAAAACAGGATGTTTCGGAAGTAAAAAGCTTTTTATACACATTGAGATGACAAAAGTCATGAGGTAGCAATATGTAAATATAACATGACATTAACATCGCGTACAAAATGGCAGTGCCCTGGTAAAGCTTTCATTGGTACTCAAGTGATACATGAGAAAAGGTTTCTGGCGTAATTATGGGCGAATGACAGTAATTAACAGACGTTGACCGCGGTATGGTAGTTGAAGCTAGACGCACGTGTCATTCCATTGCGGAAATCGTTATGGAATTCAATAATCCGAGATCCTCAGAGTCAAGAGTATGCCGAGAATACCTAACTCCAGTCATAACCTCTCACCATCGACAAGCCAGTGACCGACGGCCTTCACGTAATTACCGAGAACAGCGGCATTTGCGTAGAGATGTCAGTGCTAACAGGCAAGCAACACTGCGTAAAATAACCGTATAAATCAATGTGGGACACGATGAATGTGTCTGTTAGAACAGTGCGGCTAAATTTCGCTTCAATGGTCTATCACAGCAGAGAACCGAACAGGTGACTTTGCTAACAGCACGACATCGTCTGCGGCGCCTCTCCTGGGCTCGTGGACCTTACCGTTTGGACGCTAGAGGCCTCCAAAACCGCAGCTTGGTCAGATGAGTCCAGATTTCAGAGGGTAGGAACTAATGGTGTGGTTCGAGTGTGGCACAGACTCCACGAAGCCATGCACACAATTGTCAACAAGGCACTGTGCATGAGCTGTTTTTTTTACATGGAATGTACGAGGTCCTCTGGACCAACTGAACCGACCAGATACTGTGAGACCTTTTGCAGCCATTCATGGAGTTCCTGTTCCTAAACAACGATGTAGCTTTTTGGATGACAATGCATGATGTCATCGGACCACAACTGTTCGCAATTGGTTTGAACATCATTCTGAACATTCTGAACATCTTTGAACGGGAGTTCGCGATGTTGCGAGACGTTCAATTTCCCCTTTTTTGTTACTCCAAAACGTATCACAATTTGCAATTTAGGGTGGCATAAGTTCTGCTCAGTCCTACAATCATTGTAGTACTCTCCAGGTTTGAGTATATGAATGCAATCTTAAGTCCCCCAGGCCTGACAGGCCTCTGTCGGCCGTTAACTTCAACAATGACCTGACCTCCAGGATACCTAACAGGTGTAGTATATTCTAAGAATACCATGAATGCAAAAAGACCAAGAAACAACATATTTTATAATTTATTTTCATACTTATTACTGCAGGCCCAAAGATCCTTGGGAATAATCCCCTTTTGCGACAATCCCGTTTCTGTAAAGAGAAATTGTGACGTCAAGATTGTTTGGTGAAGATAGTCAGGGTGAATGAGGTCGCAAGGAAATTGCTATGATCTTTTAATAAGGCGATGACTTTTAATAAGGCGTTGGACTGTTTCTCGTAAAGCTGTTTATTGAGAACAGATAAGATTGGTCATTTGATAATTCGCATTGCGAACAAAGTTAATATCTTGTTTATGAACGTTACAGAAAGGGAGGAAGGAAGTATGTAGTTAGATGACACTTGTGAACTCTGCCATTGACCTATTACCTTCAGATTATTAGTCACATTGAAGATATCCCATTTATGTTGCATATAATTCAATAAACTAGTGGTGCAACAATAGCAAATACTTTCTCATATTATTCCGAACTTGTGTATTTCTCTAACATTCTTAAACTTCAATGAAAATAAAACATGCGCCATGCTTATGCGTCTTTTATTCGAGGAAAAATTTAAACAAAAAGTTGGAAGAAGTTTTTGAATGCTTTTATAAATTCGATTTACTTCAACCGACAATTATGGAAATACTATCTTTTTCAAAAAATTGTACACTGTCTTATTTAAATATATAATTTTACAACATATTTCTAAAAGGAAAAATTTTGTATTATCAACATTATATATTTTACCTTCGAATTTGATTTTTTTGCAGTTTTCGGAAATTCAGGCTTCGCCGAAAATGGGACCGGCAGCAGTCTTTTTGATTATTTTATCAGTTTTTTATCCTGTGCTACATGCAAGGGACAAATTTAAAGAACAATTTGAAACCGTTTTTGACCAAATATTTGTTTTAAAGTGCCTGTATTTCATGCAAAATTACGCGAAGACTACTAATATTTTCGAAATATTGTACAAGACCTGAAGCGTCCTCATGTTTTTCGAGGAAAAAGTTAAATAAAAAATTTGGAGTCATTTTTGATCAAATTTTCAAAATGTCTAAATGACAGGAATTAAACCTCCTAAATTAAACCTCAGAAATTAAGTCTCCTAAATTTATCTGTGTAGGTGGCGTTGACTAAACACTAGTACCCAAAGGCATTTTTCGCTTAATATGCTATGATATTCTTTCACGGCGGTGGCAACACTGATGTTGACATCTTTTAGTGAACAATTGAATTACCTTGTAAATCGCGCTGCAGATTGATTCCAATTTAGATTCGAATTATCGTATTTAAAAAAAATAAATTTGCGAAAGCCTACGAATAGCATTGCCTCGAAATGCTTATTAAACTTTAATTTCGTGTGAATACAGAGAAATCAAAACAGTGAGTAATTCTAGAGAATGAATGAACGTTATGTTCGACTTCGTACTTTTACTTTCTTACATAAGTGTGCAAATACGGATTTTAAAATGAATGTGACCCACAACTTATTCTTATTAAACTTAACTAACACCTTATTTACATAAACATACAAAACAGTCACCTTTAAATGTTAGATTCCCATGCAACGCTAGATTCGCATACAAAAGGATTAATAGAGCAATTTCAGAAGTAGAAGTGAACTGAGTTTGTGAAGTTTTAATCTCTTTAAAAATTAGAGGAGAAAAATATGGAAGTGTTAAGGAAATCTGGGGAATAATCATATGCAGTTGTAAACGATGTTGCGACAGATATCTCGGAACTAATGGGAAACGATCTGCATTTTTGGATTTGTCATTTGTGCTAATGCAAATAAGCTATGAGCATTTTGTGTACATTACCAAAAAAGCGTAAAAATGAAGCTATACTAAAATTTAACTACTAGCATCATCAAAACCTGCAAGTATTTGTTACAGCGATTATAATTTTGAAACGTCAATAAGACCAGTTCATATCCCTTATAGAGGTGACAAACAAGGCCATTGAGTATTGGGAACTTTTGAACGTGAGAATAACATTATCAGCTACTACGATTCATTGGTAAGTCCAATGCGAGATACTGAAAGAACATACTTGAACAAAGCTGGGCATGAAAGAAATGAAGTATGAAATACATTTTCAAACATGAAGCTATTTTTAAAACAGTTAACAGCGTTGGCGATGCCACATTTTACTAGTATAAGAGTAAGTGTGTGTAAGTAGGGGATGAGGTTAGACAATGAAGAGGAAGGAAAGATGCCGCGCTGTTCGTGGCCTCTTTGATAGGGTACTGCTCCGGCATTTGCTTGGTATTGATCAGAGAAACCATGGAAAACTACCGATCAGAGCAGCCGGCCAATAGAATTCTTCTCCAGGCAACGGCCGCATTCGACCAAGGTATGTAACTAGTGTAAAACATTTCGCGTCCATCGGGTCTCGAACCCTAGGCACCGCAGTGACCTCGGTACCCTGGGCCACTTTTAGGGCCCCTTCCCACGGCGCGGCCGCAGCGCGCTTCGCAGCAGCGCGGCGCGTAGCAGAGCATTGGTTTGAATGGAGGCCTTCCCACGTGCAGCGGGTGGCGGCTGCTGCGGCAGCCGATGCCGAACTCCAGCTACGCGAAGCGGAGGAGGGGCCACGCGCCACCTCTAGCAGAACACAGCTTTAAATGGGAGCGCTCACACTGCGCCGCGGCCGCAGCGTTCTACGTGCTCCGGTCACTTTGTTCGTCGTCGCCGGAGGGTCGGCAAAACCTACCCCTCCAGACCCCACCCCCTTCCACGGCGGGCGGCGGTGCGGCCGTGGCTCCGGCGGTGGCGGCGTCGGAAGGGCTCCGCTCCTTGAACGAAGCGAGCCGCGGTCGCGCCGTGGGAAGGCGGCCTAAGGCCGATTAGAGGAATGGGGGTGGTGGGAGGGAGCTAAGAAACCTTTCAAAAGTTTATTTTCATGTTGGAGTCATACTTTAAGTATTTATTTGGTATTTGATTTTAGGGAACTTTTTACCACTTTATCCGGGCGAACCCTTTCCGGTAAGCGCCGAGGAACAAACCCGCGACTTCCTAGTTGTCTTTAAGATCGCAGCTTCCCTTACTGCTTTCTTATAATTATGCTCTAGTTAATGCGAAACATATCAACTGTGTTTCATTGGATGATGCCATTGGAAACTGACAGCTTGGGTTGTCATGGAGAGTGACTTTGCAGAACTACA
The DNA here is from genome assembly GCA_017312745.1 of Gryllus bimaculatus. NCBI lineage: Eukaryota > Metazoa > Arthropoda > Insecta > Orthoptera > Gryllidae > Gryllus > Gryllus bimaculatus. Next base: position 10,662,864 of record BOPP01000033.1, on the reverse strand, counting down.
GCAGCATAACTCAAATAAATGATTTCCGACCCCTGGCCTAAGATATTGGATGACATCAAGAAGGGTAGATACGAAGAGAGGTCAGTTGGAAGAATATAGTTACGTAGAGTCGATGGGCACGGACAAGACAAAGTGCCGATTGCTATATTTATCCACGAAATACGATTATTTTCCAAAACATCACCTTTTTGACTTTCCAGGTAGATTTACTACTGATTACTTTTTGTTCGTCGAAGGTGATAAGTAGTTCATCATGATGGTTTGAAAAGCTCATTACATTTGTAAATAATGCTGGCAATGTTCCTGATACAGAACACACTTGGGGTAACGTTTGTGAGAAATACTTCTTTTCCGAAGTGCATGTGTCCTGTACTCGTTTCGCGAGTAAAATAATGTATGCTATTATATATTTAAGTAAATAAATATGTTATAGAATATAATATATTCATATTGTATTAAAGTCGCTGCTTAATAGGGTATGGATAAATTATTATAATTATATATAAAATAGATTTCTTCTCAAAGAATGAATCGTTTATTAAGAACCTTGGCATCATAAAATGTTATTGATTCCTTTGAAAACAACATTTTAGTCTAATTAATTAATCATATTTATCACCAATAAACATACGATTCAGGGGATAAATGGTCAATTAATGATCAATATGGTCAATTAATGGGTCAATAAAACTTGTAGATAATAACCTTATACATATCCTAGCAGATGCTCTCCTTGATACGAGTCGATTAGTTTTTGTATAAAATTGCCAGTTCTCTTTAAAAATTGGAATAATTGTACACATTTTTAGATTCGTACTGCCTTATCCTTTTACAATATAAATAAAAATATTTTTATCAAAATAAATATTATCTGCGTTACGTAAAAAATCAAAATGAAAATAACATGACAATAACATAAAAATAACACCATATAACAATATTGTCACTCTGAGAAAATATATTAAATAGAAAAAATGTACTAAATACATCTGAGGTATTTTCATTGGAATCACCATGCACTTTCCGAATTTGACCGTACTACTTCTTATCAACAGGAGGAGGAATTAACTCAAGAAATTTTGTAATGCGGCCAATTATACGCAAAGATCAAATTATTTAATTTCTTGAAGGTTACAGGGTTATATTTCCCGATAAATAATTGCAAGATCATTTCAATATCAATGAAGAAAATAAAAAAAATATTCAGTCAAAAGGAAGTATTAAGAAGTCAAAAATTAATGGGAAATTAAAGGTGTGTATCGGTACACGTTCTATAAACTTTTCTCATGGGTTGGTTTCAATGTAGGAGCACGTCTGGATACCAAGCAGATCTACTAGGCTGTATGCTTCATACTTTATCAGCATGACTCGAAAAGTGTAAAATTCACTCATTGGACATAGTGAACCAAATGACGGCCGATAAGCATTCATTCTATTAATTCGGCGATAGTGCAGAACCTGGAGGTACCCTTGCTCTTATCTATCTAGTTTGTGAAGGTGCACAATTTACTTTAACTCTATATATTTCGGCCTAAAATGAAACTACTTTTAATGTCCCTTAAAAGGTACTCTCAGATGATGGAATTTGAATAGTAATCCAGTATGCCAAACTTTATCAAATGTTTTCTAAACGCCTAAAACAGTCATATTGCATGCTGTTTGCTATGGGAACAGTTCGTAATTTGTTCTACCAAGCGGTTGGGCTGAAATTAGCATAGGAGACTTTCTTTACGAATCACAAAGAAGACCTAGCAATGGGTAGAGAGGGTAAGCGAAATTATCTTGTAAAACGAAGACATTGTTTTTCAGTATTATAGAACATACGATACAAACCTACATTTATTTTCGACAAAACATTTTCCTACTTGGGCTTCTAATGGATACACAGAGCGGATATGAACAAATTTTAAGAACTTCATTTCGGAATACTTAACAAAATCTGTGCATTCCAAGAAACTACGATGCAATTCGGATCCTGTGTACTATAAAAAAATGTGAGGCGACTCAAAAGGCGAGTTAGGAAGGGGTATAGCAAACGTGACATACATACGGATCAGAAAAATAATTTTCTACAATTATCGAATGATTTACTACCCAAGAAAATTGCCTGAAATCAGTTCTAAAAGATCGATTGAACTGTTGGCTAAATTAAGAATGGGAGATGTAAGAAAGGAAACAAAGGAAGTATTCCAGTGATATGCGGAGCAGACGGTTTGTTAACTACAGATGTCAGTGAGAAGGTGGCTTGTTTGAATAGACATTACGCATTTGTCTTCAAACCGAAGGATCTAATTCCAGTAGCTGTAACAACACTTGAAATATAAATCTTTCTAGTCAATGTAGGAGTTATTAGAAAAAGAATCACGAAAATCTGATGTAATAAATCTATTGGTTCTGATGGAATACCACGAGAAATACTGAAACTAGGAGGGAAAGCCATGATTCCAAACCTTGGGCAAATCTTAGGCAAAATTAAGGGGCGTCCCAATTAACAATAGTATGATTCCTCAAAATTGAAAAGAGGCAATTGAAGTACCGATTAACAAGGGAAGGGATGGGAGGATTGTTAACAATTACAAGGCTGTAAGTTTAACATCAGTAGTCTACTAGCAAAAAGAACACCTAATTTTGGAGTACATTAGACGATATTGGAATGAAACTGATTGACAATTTCAAAATCAACGCGGTTTTATCAATTTTAGTTCCAAAATTAATGGCTGTGACAGCCAGACTATTGCTTTATCAGAGGACATAAGAGATTCAGTAGGCGAAGGGAGTAGGGTTGATGCAATAATATTAGATTTTTCTAGGGCATTTGAACTTGTTCCACGTGGCCTCTTAAATGCTAATTTGTCAGAAACTGGATTAGACCATAGAATAATATTCTTGATTAAAGAGTTTCTTACGGGGCGCACTCGCCACTTCGCTCTGCGCTCTCGACCGAGCAACATCGCACCGAACGTTTCGCAGCACATTGGTGAAACAATTTTTCAATGTTTGTACTAAACAGTATTAAGTGAACGGAGGTGAGTGTTTTGTGATAGTGCACAATATTTATGTCTAACAAACTGATCTTCTCAGCACTGGGCATTTAGTTTCTCAAGCCCTAGAATCAGTTTACAATCCAGATTATCCAACCAACATGGCGGTCGCAGAAAGCAGCCTGAACTTCACGGGCAGCAGCATGGAGTACATCGAGGACAGCACGTCGCAGCCTCAACAACACTCAATTCAACAGCTCTTATACGAATGGATCATCATCTGCACTTATCGAATCTGGGCAAGTTCCATCGCAACAACAAACAACCGGATCAACCCATTCAGAAACGCAACAGGACAAGGTAATACAAGGCAAGCGAAACCGCGAGGACGGAGGCGACGCCAGTGACAGAGACGCCAAACGCATGACCTCGAGAGAACTTTCCTCAGAACTGAATACCGACAACAACTTGTAAAAACACTGTAATATAGATGTGTCAAATAGATTCAGTTTTTTAAATGAACCCAAAACAATCCATTTATCAGAAATTAGCAATCATACCGAATTTTTAAAGCATATCAAATCTAAGTTAACATAAAACTTTACCACTCAACTCAAGAACAATAAAATAAAAATAAAAATCACGACTATATACGACTTCAGAGATGCAATTAAATACTTAATAAATTCTAATAAACAATTCCATACGTACTCAGATCCTAATGTAAAGAAATATTCAATTGTATAAAATTGAATAAAAACATTCATCCCACAATTCCGGAAACGAAATTTTTGAAGACATCGCATCTCAATTTCCATCATTTACAAAGGTTACGAGACTAAAGAAGAATTTTTTTTATTTATAACAAAAAATTTACAATCTATTTTTTACAAAATAATAAGTAAATATGATTTGTAGAATGATTCTGACATTGATTGATTTCCAGTGAAGGTATCCCATCGGTACTCTTCTCCTACTTCTTCATACTATAACAGAAGCAAGTATTATTTTGGGTTACTGCAAGTGGGATAGTTTAGTAGCTGAGGGTAATGTTTCAGTTATTTGTTGAGAATCTGTATGGGAGTTGTAGGGGTGAGGTTCTGGTTAGTCGATGGATGTCTGCACTATTGTCTAGGATGTTGAGGCTAAGTGGTTTGGATGGTTTTCAAGGCGCTGGAGATAGTTTAGCTGATAAATTCTATTCTTTCCAAGACAGTGGCATTTTTAATCCTTGTGCAGTGCTGCATTTGTGATAACCATGGTGCTGCCGCGATCATTCTTAAGGTCTTGGATTGAAATCTCTGGATGATCGAGAGATTACTCTTGCTTGCTGTGCCCCAGATTTGGATGCCGTAGGTCCATATTGGGATTATGATAGCTTTATATATCAACAGTTTATTTTCAGTGATAGTTTTGAGTGGTATCCTAGTATCCAGTATAGTTTTCTTATTTGAAATGAAGGTGCTTTTTTTTTTGGCTAGATTGATGCTTCATGTTAGCCTTTTGTCTAGATGTATTCCCAAGTATTTTACACTTTCCACCTGTACTATTGATTGTTGTTGATGTGGACAGTAGGGCATTTGTTTTTTCTCAGGGTAAAGGTTTATTGGACTGATTTATTTCGTTGATTTTTATTTCCACTTTTTGACCCAATCTTCAATCATTATGAGATGTTCTTGTAAATGTCTTGATGCGACATTAGGGTCGTCATCCGAAGGCTAGTATGGACGTATCATCTGAAAAAGTGGACTATGGTTGTTTTATCTGATTTTGGTATATCAGTAGGATAGAGCTGGTATAGGATAGGGCCGAGTACACTACCTTGTGGTACTCCGCCTTGATTGGATGGAATTCAGATAATTAATTTTGATATTTGATTTGAAGGTGGGTGGGATAGAAAAGATCTGATAATGTTGAGAAGGGATACGGTCGAAAATTCTTGACTTTAAATAGAGTCCATCGTGCCAGACTTTGTCAAAGGCTGGGCAATGTCTAGAAATGCGGCTGAACAGTATTTCTTTCTTGGAAGCAATTCTCAATGTAGTGGTGATTCTATTAACTTGTTCGACGGAGAATGCTGTTGTCTAAAACCAAATTGATGATCAGGGACTAGGTTATTGGTTGCTATGTGAGGACGTATTCTTGATAGAAGAAGTTTCTGCAAATTCTTTGGATAGAATAGGAAGTATACTGATGGACGGTAGGAGGAGGGTTCATGTGGAGTTTCCAGGCTTGAGAAAAACTTGAATTGGGCTACTTTCCATTGCTCCGGGTAGTGCCCTGTTCTTATAATACTGTTGAACAATGCAGTAATTATAGTCTTGCCTTTTCGTGTAGTCTTTGAGAAGAGGTGTTGTGCTAAGTCATAGCCAGGAGCTTTTTTGTTTGATAAGGAGTTTATGTTTTTGGTAATTTCTCTGGAGTGAAGTGCGGGATTGGAAGAAGTCATTTGGTTTGGGGAGTTAAGATAATCTCTGATTTGTTGCGCTTGGTTAGTATTTATATGGGATGAGTCTGGAATACATTAGCAAAGAATTTGGCAAAGGTAGACGCTTTTTCTGTGGGGTTGCTTGCCCAACTCTTTTTCGTCCTGATTGGGGATTTGATTTGGTCGTTTTTTTTAGCTTCCCTGTGGCTTTAATAAGGAGTAATTGGTATCTTCTGTGGGGTAAGGTGGTTATGAAATCTTGAAACTGCTGTTGTTGAATTCGTTTAGGAGGCGTTTTAGTTGCCTAGTTGCTCTGTTGTAGTTGTACGGTCTTCAGGATATTTTGAAGTATGCCAGATTCTTCTTTCTCGGCATTTTTTCAAAAGACTTTTGGATATTTCCACGCAGCCTTGTTGTGTGTAGCGAAGTTGCGGTGTAGCGGTCCAACTGCTTCTTGAATTTTTTTGTATTATTACTACTCGTCGCTTCGTCTATGTGGTCAGCTGATTTTAGTGGTAATCGGATGTTTGGTTTCAATAGATATCTGTTTTCTATACAAGTTCCAGTTTGTCTTTCTGTTCGTTAGTGACGCGGGAGAGATTGTGAGAATAATTTTGTTGCCGACTGTGATAATTATTGGAGTGTGGTCTGAGGACAGTTCGTGGAAGATTCTATGAACAGTTAGTGATGGGATTCCTTTTGTTATGAATATGTCAATTACATCTGGAGTTTTGGTTAGATCGGTAGGCCAGTAGGGAGGTTCTCCTGTAGAAAGGTTCTAGCTGAAGTGAGGTACTGCTTTCAGTAGTTCTCTCCCTCTTGGAGTGATGAGTCTGGATCCCCATTGCGTGTGTTTGGCATTGTAGTCTCCTCCCACCATGTACCTATTTCCTAAGAGACTTAAAATAGCTTTCAAATCGTTGTTTGTCTATTTTGAATCTTGGAGGCAGTAAATGGCACTGATGGTAATGTCCACTCCAGTCCATAATTTGTACAGTCGTTGCTTGAATATCCTGTTCCTGTACAGCTTCCTGTTCTTGATGTTTTATAGTGCTTTTTATTAATATTGCTGTGCCACCATGGGTATTGCCACTAGGGTGTTTAGTATCGTATAAAGTGTAGTTCTCAGTTTAGTAGCTTCTTTCTGTGAAGTGAGATTCAGAGATGAGTAGCATGTCTATTTTATTTTCGTTTAGAAATATTTCGATTTCTTGGCGATGATTTGCCAGTCGTTGGCGTTCCAAGCTGCAATGCGAAGGAATTAGGCATTAGATAGTTTGGAGACAAGCGACGTTATGAGGTTAATGAGAGAGTTTATTTGTTGACTTTTCTGCATTAGTATGTTTTCAAACCTCTCAAAGGGAGTGCTGTATAATTTTCATATGGAATTGCTATCGTCGTTGTGCTGATGTCTTTCTACAGGCTTTGATCGCGCAACATCGGCCCACGTTCCTGCATTTACATGTCCACTCTTGAGTTTTCGTGAGAATAAGTAGTTTCAATGTTCCTGTTTTGTGTTTGCACATGCATCTCTTGTTGAAACATTCTGTGTTTACTTGAGTTGTTGTACCCTTTCCTTTTTAATATTTCTTTGGTATACTTTGCAACCTTTGTAGTTGGCGATGGTTGCCTTCACACAGAGCATAAGTTGGTTGACTTTGCTTTTCTTTAAACACTTATCTGGGTCGTGTTCTTTTCCACATTTAACACACCTGTACGGGTATGCACAGTACGACCTGGTTTGTTCATACTCTCTGACAGTTTTTGCATTGTACTATCTCGCGTTTCAGGCGTGGTGGTTCGAAAGCAACAACACAATTTAAACAGTCGGTTAATTTTGACCACTTCTTTGTTGTTAGGTTTGGCTCAAGGTCTACAAAAAAATAGAGGCAGAGGTGTTTAGTTAGCCTGTGGCGGACATTTATAATGTTTCTACTTTGTGATCCTTTTCCAGAAGCGCAGCTTGATATCTTTTACGTCTACCGTATGATGTATGTGTCGCAAGACAACTCTATACGCACGTTCTTGTTTCAACTGGTATGTATAGTATACGTGACTGTTGGCTGATTAAATGTTTTATATTTCACTGTAGGTATTTGGAGTTTTTCGGCGTTATTTTAATTGTCGTTTGCTAGAGATTTTTATTCGAAATCTTCTGTTTTTAAGGCTTCCTTTAAAAATTTGATCATAGCTGGAACATTATTCACATTTGGCACGAAAATTGAGGTACAGTGGTTTTGGAAAGGTTTCCTCATTGTTTCTGTTGTGCCTTCTATATCAAGAGCACTGAATTGATTCTTGGTGGGAACTGTATATTACACTAGTATTACTATCGCAAGACGCTGTCTTTTGCCTTACCCTTCTATTAGCATCAGGTCGAGGACGTCAGGTTCGGCCTTTTTATGTGTGTTATATTTGCATACATTCTGCGTCAGGTTGACGGGAGCAGATGAATCATGATCCATGCCGTTGCTGTCGCTGCCTGTTGATTTCTTCGGATGACATTTCTTGAAGTAAACAGCTTCCCGGGCGTCAGTAGCATGCAATCGCACTACATGCTACTGATCCTACCCGAAAGTACTCGGTAATCGACGGGTTTTAGTATAGTTGTCTTTTTGTTAGGTTGATTTGAAATATGAAGAGAATGAAACACTGTTATACTTACAATATAACTGTTCACTTAGAGCTTAGTGCGCACTGGTAGTTATCCGGCTGACTTTTCCTTATCTTGGCGCCCTCGCGGGCGAGCAAGGTAAGACACTACGGAGCTGCGGGCACGATCCGCACACTACAGCGCTCAGGCGAGTACCTAAAGAAGAATGCCCTCATCCCAGAGTCGCCGTAGAATGAGCCGAAAAAGTAGAAAGTGTTTTGGAATAAAAATACATTTACAACTCCATAGAAAAGCCAGAAAGAAGAAAGAAAACTGTAGATCCCATTCAGTGCTACCGTTGTCTAGACTTTGAACACAGTAGAAATAACTGTAACTACAAAGTGTCGTGTGTGTTCTGTGCAAAAAAACCAACTTTCAGCAAACTGTCTATCAAAGAAATCAACTCCTACTTGTAAGAATTGCACGGGGAAGCACAGGGCTGACCTCAGGTCAAAAGAATGTACACATTATAGGAATATAGTGGAAAATAACAGCAATAATATATATTCCAGTCCCAGATCCCGCCAATCTCACACGCCACGACCCCCAACACCACCACCAACACCAATCAACGAACTTTCCATCCTTGCCTACAACAAACATTATTTCTAATTTCACTCAAATAATTATTAATCACAATCAACCAAGGAATTCAAATAATGTTTATCATCAACAATATCACAATCAGCAAACAAACAATCAATGCAACAATAACTCCTTCATTACCAACATCACACAATGTATCACCAATCACATAGTTAACCTCATCAACTCGCTTATTCCAACAATAATACAAAGTATTCAGAATTCCATCGCCTCCACAATTAGTAACAGATATGGAAGATTCCCATCATAAAGCATTAACCATTCTCAATTGGAATGCAAATGGCATCGTAAACTAAAACACCGCACTAGAACATATTCTACATGCAAAAAAGGTAGACATCGCATGCATCACCGAGCCGCATTTGAGCTCAAGCAAAACATACACCATACCAGGATTCCAAATCATCAGAGCCGACAGAAACGAAAATTACGAAGATGGTGTATTAATTTTGATTAAGTTTAGTATTCAACCCCACCAAATAACCTTGCCACTCACTCCAGGTATTCACAAAATCGGGATAAATGTAACATATAACAATAATCAAACACTAACTGTAGTCACGACGTAAACCCAACATAAAAATCAATACTACCTCTATCAACAAAATTATTACAATTGCAATTATCAGTAAATTATTACAATTAAAAAAAACTGTATTGAAGAAGGAGGACGATTATGTGCCGATCGCGAGAACAGAAGTATCATAATTCTTCCAAGGGAATAATGCGTTGGTAATCCCGTTTCATTTACAAGTTTTAAAGCATTTGTTTGTCTAAAATATTAGTTCCAAAATGAACGGCTGTGACTTACGAGTAATTTTGAAACTTACGGATATTCTATGGCTTTCAAACTGAGAAAATTGACAATTTTGAAACTATGCCTTTCAAACATATAACGTTACTGGCTAATATTATTTTTTTATATGAAAACGTTTGCAATATTTCCCAAAAAGATAAATTTATGAATAGCAGGGTTCTTTGGAGGTTTTGAAACAAACTTCTTGACAAATAACTATTGTATACATTGCGTGTACAGCTGATTTTTTGCATAGTTGTTCCTAAACCAGTTCTGAAATGAAGGAGTTGGGCTGTAATGTCTTCGAAATTATTATCAAAATGTTTCAAAATATTAAAGAATTAAAAAAAATATATTTTGCAATCATATCTTAGTAAATTAAACACGGATTAAATTCCTGGAAATGTTCCATTTTAATTTTTTGGACTTCAAGATCATTAAAAAACACTTTGGAATTTAGGGAGAGTCGTTTTCTCACAAGCGTGACAAAAGATTAAGAGGAAAATTTTAATAGCAAAATGAACCCCTCAATAATTTCCGCATTCCATATGGTTTAGAATGGATGTTCAAACTCAGCCGCTAATATCTATATCTAAAGTTCACAGTACATCCTACTTACCCCTATTACAACTTCCCGGTAGTATTTGCGAACATTTTAATGCATCACTATTTATACATGTATGATTCAAAGGTATTATCTTAAATTACAAACTTTTCAAATAATTTAAATAGCGAAAATGTTCTAACTTGTGATCTGAATTCCTTGATAATACTATAATTGATTTTTAGCATAAAGTAGCTGATAAACAAAAGTAACTTTTATTAAATAATTACTCAAATATTTCAAAACCCAGAGTAAAACATTTTACCCTAGCACGTAGACAAAATGGCACATTAAGGAAAATAATACGTATAAAAGAAATTGTTCTAAAGAAACATAATTGGCATCAGAAATATAAAGGAAGTTTTTTTAAGGCTGAAAATATCACGACATTCTCTGAGGGTACATTTCCGCATGTTGTCAGTAACCTAATCTAGTGTTCTTCTGGTTTTGAAAATCTGGGCTCTTCAAGAGGAAGAGATAGCGGTCGACCGGGATCCAGCAAGTCAAGAGGCCTGATGGTGGGGCTGATGGGAAAGGATTAGTACAAAATTGAAAAAATGAATTAGACACACGAGAAAATCTAGTCGTAGGCTTCCGCGGCCAGAATCTTGTGGTCTTCCTCAGCCAGGGCATACCAGCCCTGAGGAAGACCACGACAAGATGGTCGAAACGTCGGTAACAGCCTTCGACGCGGCGTCACCCGGACAGCCAAGATCACGCACGAGAAAATCGTTATCGTATTTTTATAAGTCGCGGTACAGTCGTCCGATATTTCATAAAATTTTCAATAAATTTGTTACTTTAAATAGTCATTACTTATGAGGTAGGACTCTATGAAATGAATCAAATGATGTAAACATTAAAATAGGTTGTACTGAAGTTCATATTTATTATTTCATGTATTTAACAAGTGATTTTATTAAACACTAACTAAACACAACAATTTATTTAGCGTTTTAAGCTCACCGCAGAAATTGTATTATTTAATCACGAAATAATTTTACTTAAAACTATTATTTAAAATATACTTCCAAAACCTTTTTATGGCTTAAACGTAATTTTTGGTATTTGTTGATATAAAATAACTCTTAAAGTTCCTTGATACAACTTTAACGCTTTTCAATTTTTTTCGGGGAGGGGGGGGGCTAGATTTTCGCATTGCTCCGGGCCCAAAGTTCTCTAGCTCCGGCACTGTCAATATGTTTTGACTCCGTCCTTCAAATTACTGTGCCTGGTAAAGAAGTTTCATTTCAGTTTCAGCCTATCACCTCCTCTCAGCTGCGAATCATGCCTCTTTTCGAAATCGCCTCTTGTGTTCGTCATTTTTCTTCAACTACACTGCTTGCTCTCCACTGACCCCACTATTGAGAAAGAAGAATTGACTTGTGGCGAACCGAATGATAGATTCTGCAATGCCAGATGCCACGTTTCCAACTGCCGATGCCATCATATTTCTGTTTTGGAGTGTTGCATTGTATGTGTTTATTTATGTTGTCAACTTCATATTACTAAATCGGAAGCTGAATTAACATTTTAAGACATTAAGAGCTCCAAGGCTACTTTAATGCTCGTTTGATTATTCGTTTTGGGATGAGAAGCAATGCTATTTGTAACATAAGTGCACAACAATATCGTGAGTGGGAATACACGGCGTAGAAGGTGATGCAGATTTAGAAAATAAAATGATACGCCGGAAAAAAGAGATGCTACGGTGAGAATGTGTACTAACATTGTCCATCTACGAAGTTAACATTTCTATTCTTCAACAACTCTTGTGTTTGAGAAAGTGTGTTTGGAACCAACTTCGCTCCAATTCTTCGCTTCAATATTTGCCCCAAATCAATTCTACGTCTACCAAGACCTTGGACAACTTTCCCATTTCTACTTCCAATATTTGGAATAAATTGAACCATAAAGAGAAAATACATTGTTGTTTACTTAGAGATAAAAGACTTTTGTGAAATATTTTCATTTAATACTCAAACAAATGCAGAACATTTACCTTGTATTTTCAATTCGCTTCGCGTTCTGCTGACCCCAGTTCAGAGGTTCCCCCAAATATGTTGGTGTCTAGTGTCGAATATGCGTCCCTTCGGGACATAAAGGGTAACTGGCTTTCGGCTAGATATACGCCCTTGAATAAAATTGAAGTGTCTGTCAATGATTTCAAATTAATTGACTTTTTTTATAATCCCCGGAGTTTATTTACATGAAATAAAACCTTTTAAATTATGGTTACTATTTTTGGTTGTGCCTGGGCAATTCTTGGGAACGACTGCACAGATTTTGATGAACTTTTCATTGAAAGTTAGAGAATTATTCTAGGATAATTTAGTTTGTTTTCAATGCGTTATTTTATGTTATTAAAATAAGTATGTTCATTTGTTGGTACTTGCACGACTAGTTATATTACGATCTCAATGAAATGTACTAAATCTTTATTAAACCTTTAATTAAACTCTCATTATGTTTAAAATAAGACACAATGTACCTCTTAATGAAATTTTGTATAAGCCCTTCTATTCCTACCCCTAACAAAACTTATACCTGCACACTTTCAGTTTGGTTCGAAAAACTCGAAAACGGCGAAGAAAAGATTAATACCTTTCAGAAGGTTTGCCGGGAGTAAGCAGATTTCGGGCGGATCAACGGCTAAGATCTTTAGTCCCAATTAGTGCATGTTTTCCCGATAATCTTCGTAGCGATAATCTTCCCTTTGTGGATGATGAAATCCAGAGCCGACCTGCCCGTTCCCTAGCGGCTTTTTCCCCAATATGGTATCTTCCACCAGCAGGACATCAGTTGAGCCGGGACAAGCTCTAAGCTCCCGACCGGTGTCCTGGTATGTGTGATAGTGTAGTGGAAGTACGTGTAATTGAGTAAGGGGAGAGGATAGGGAAAGGAAGAGGAAGGAAAGATCGCTCGCGGCCCTTGACCCATTTGTTAGGGTACTGCTCTGGCATTCGCCTGATGTTGACCGGAGAAATCACGGAAAACTATCGATGAGAGCAGCCGGCCGCTAGAATTCTCCTCCAGACAGTGGCTGAACTCGACTTAACTATGCAGCTAGTGACGAAATCCTACTATCGTTGGGACTCGAAACCTAGGCCCTCCCGATCATAGGCACTGCACTGACATCAGTTGATGCCTTAAGCCACATCTCCTGGACTACTATTGCTTTCGAATCGGAGCTACATAAACACTGCACAACGTACCTGGATCGCGAGTATCGTAGTTACGAGAGAAATGCGAACACAGTTGAAAGATGCTTTGTTCTTTTTCTGAACAAATTATAAAGAATTATAGGAGGTAAATAAGAAAAAGACCAACCGAGTCAACATCTAGTTAAGTAGAAAATAAGTAAATCTGAATCATGATAACTAGGTAAAAATACAATATTGTATGTACCAAGAACGTTTTATGGATTATAATGATCACTGGCGTCAAAAAGCCCTGGGGCCAATGGCCTTGGAGCATTTTGTCGCCGCTCGAGCATTAGAAACTTTATACCGCCCTTTGTGCATTCCTGTCTAATATATACGCTTGTGATAAATATACCCGAGAAAAGTTGGGCACATCAACTAGTTAAAAGTCATCTGTGAATCAGGATTAAAATCGGTGGTTGTACAAGCCAGCCACCGCATCTAAACTACATGGTTCTAAGAGTCTTGTGGAATCTTTTAAAAGAAAATAGCCGTTATAAAAAAAATCTCCCTGTCAATTAAAAGGGCGATAATGACAGTGCCTCTTGAGTTAAAGAACTGAGTGAATTTTGTGACTCTCCTATTAATAGCTTTCGTTGAATGATTCTGATGTTAAGGCCCCTCTGTGGTTCTGATATGAAGATCGTTGCGCGTATTGTTTTTAGCACGCACTTGTGCCAAAGCAGCGCAACAGCGATAGCAGAATTTGTTGACGTCATATGCTTTCGTCAGAGCTCTAGACAATACGTCTCAGATGATAGCAAGGGCAACAGATAGAAGATGAAATAAAACGTATGCTTTTTAATTTGAACAGATAGTCCTCAAACTATTTGAGATTTTCAAACTTCTTTTTCTCTTTAGATTATGTTTGGTATCTTCTATGGCAATTTAGTCTTTGTTTAAAAGAAAAAAAATGCGCGAACATTGATGTTCAGCGCAAAAATGTAAGATTTCTCTTTGAAAAGATCAGTGTTTCTTAAATATCTGTGGCCATGTAACAGTTTTCAGGGAATGTATACAGATCATTCATCGACACAATTAAGAACAATCATATTATACCCAAGGAAAAGCTATTTGAAAAGTGCAACAAACAGTAGTTCCCTCAAACTGAAATATCATTGTTGAGAATAAGAGAGGGCATCAAACCGTCATCGAAAAGTATTGCAGTAGTGAACGCATCTCGTATTGGAAATAGGGGTGACAATCTCGTTGTTACATGATACGTGTAATGTAATGAACTGACTGAAATTTGAGGCGATCGGCGGAAGTCGCAATAGCAGAGCAAATCTTAGTTGATAAATAAAAAAATCATTCTCAATTAGACAACTTTTCGATGTAACTAAATAGCAAAATGCGAAGAAAACCAAACACTAAAAGGCCTAAAAAATTATTAATAAACATATTACGAATTACTAACTTTTTGAAACACGTCACAAAATAGTGAATATTAATTTATTTAATGAAACTCAGTTCCAAAGTCAGTTTTGACAGGATATTGGATTTTATTATAACAGGGATAAAAATATGACGCCCAAAACAGTAATTCATAGAAAAAACATTTTCATAGTATTTTTATATATATTATCTATTATATATTTATAAAGTTTTTTATAACATGTACGATATTTTCATCAGTGTTCGTCATTCGTTCGGATCACGGTCGGTTTCAACTCGTCCACGTGACCCCCACTACCGCTTCGCCCCGCCTCTCCCTGGCGAGGATCTGCAACAGAAGGAAACTGCCGCAGCAGTCGCCTCTGCAGGTCGTGTGGCACCAGCTGCCCTCCCCACCCCTCCCGCCGAAGGACCTTTGCGCAGAGGTGGCAGCGCCCTCCCCTCGCGCGCCCACTTGACCCGGGGAGGCCACGCAATACGCTCTGGCTGACGCTCTCCGGCGCCATCCCACCACGCCAGACGCCGGCCCCACCCACTGCCACCGCCGCCGCCAACGCCCTCATCCACCCCACCCCGTCAACCCCGTCCACCCACCATCCCACCACCGCTCCGCCGCCACCGCCGCGCCCGCCGCGCGCCGCGCCCACCACCCCACAAACGGCCGCACAAAACGCCCCGAGCCACCGCCAGCCCCTCACCCCCCGTCACCAGACTGCACCCATCCCCCCACAGCCACCGCTACGACCACCCCGCACCGCACGCCACCCACCCCACCAACGCCGCCGCCACCGCACGCCCTGTCCCTACCACACGACACCAGAGCCACCCCTCCACCACAGCCACCGCTGACGACCACCACCGCTGCCGCCGCCGCCACCCCGCCACCGCACCACCGCCACCGCCACCCCCACAACGCCGCCACGCCACCGCACCGCCACTCCCTCAACCACCCGCACCAGGAGCACCACCATCCCCACCACAGCACCGCTACGACCACCACGCTCCGCCGCCACCGCCGCCGCCCCCGCCGCCGCGCCACCACGCCACACCGCCACCGCCACCACCGCCACAACGCGCCACAAGCCGCCACAAACCGCCGCCCCCACCCGCCACCGCCACTCCCTCAACCACCGTCTCCAGACGCACCACCACCCCACCACAGCCACGTAGACCCCACCGCCTCCGCGCCACCGCACCACCGCCCACCGCCACCGCACCGCCACAAACGCCGCCACAATACGCCGCCACAAACGCGCCACCGCGCCACACGCCGCCACCGCACCGCCACTCCCTCAACCACCGTCACCAGACCACCCATCTCCCACCACAGCCACGCTACGACCCCCACCGCCACCCGCCACCACCGCCACAAACCGCCGCACAACGCCGCCAACAAACACGCCGCCACAAAACGCGCCACAAACGCCGCACAAACCGCCACAAACGCCCCACCGCCACCGCACGCCCACTCCCTCAACCACCGTCACCAGAACCACACCATCCCCACCACAGCCACCGCTACGACCCCCACCGCCACCCGCCACCGCCGCCACAAACGCCGCCACAAACGCCGCCACGCCACCGCCACCGCCACTCCCTCAACCACCGTCTACCTCAATGACCACCTCACCACAGCCACCGTCACCACAGCCACCATCAACACAGCCACCACCAACCACAGCCACCACCATCGCCTACCCCGCCACAGCCGCCCCCCCCGTACTGCCGTTCGCCTCCGCCGCCACCGCACCACCACCCTCACCCCCACAGACCCCGCCACCGTCACTACCGGCGTCACCACCGCCATCGCCACTCCCACTGCCAACGCCACCGCCGCAGAAGGCACCCGCCTTCGCTGACTAATGGGATTTGATTCATTGCTTTCCACCCAGATCTCTATGTGCTACTGAATCAATAATGAATTATGAAGGGACCCATCAATAAAAATATCAATATTCAATATATCTATATTTTGACGGGTGCATTGAAGCTAATTTCCATTTAATCAATCAGCAAATACGGACATATCTGCATATCGACATTAAAACAAAACCTACAAAAGTTAGAAGAGCAAAAAATGTATTTAAAATACCATACTTCAAATCCGAGGCGCATGCAAAAAGTACTTAGGTCGTCAAAAAAATGAAAACACAATTTACTGGAAAAACTTCATTGTAGAACTCGATGTATTTTGCCACACAATCACCACCAGAAGTAAGGCATTTGACGTACCGTAGGATCAACATTTGTACCGTAGAAGTCTGCCGGCTGGGATCAGCTTTCACAGTCACCTGTAACTCCCCCACTGTGATACTCGAAATACTGTGTGGACAAGCATTTCTAGAAGTCTGCGAATTTCTCGCTGGGAGCAAGATGCAGACTATAAAGTGGACGGTGAAATACCTTATAGCAGAACTGCTACAGATCTTTTGTAAGCCGCGTCGTGTATCACCGTCCAAACCCAGAACTCATTAACAAATTGACAACATATAATCGAAAATTATTTATATGCGATATTGGTTTATCATATCGACATAGCGACACAACGGTGTGCAATTGTTGCTTGGATTTTCAAGAAATCGGTAGGAAAATTGGTATAATGACATTTTATGTAAACCTCTACTATAAAGCCAATAGTGGACTGGAAATGTATTTACGAAATTTATTTACCCTCCAGTGAACTATCTCGATTTTCATTTGCATAATAAGAGTGGCAGGCTTCTGAAAACAATATTTTCGTAAAAAAGGTAAGTTTATTTCCAAATGTTTAATTGGTTATGTTAAATGTTTAATTGGTCCAAATGTTTAATGTGACCTCAATTAGTTTTACATGTCGAACAATATTCCGTTTTAAAACTAAAGGAGAAATTAAGCAGGGAGGATCATAACAACTGCGTGACCTCTGATTCATTTTGTAATTGTTTTTTGTGGGAATCTACTTCCCCGACTAAATGTCTGTAGTTTGAATTGCGAGTAGCACATAAACAGCTGATACGCAGGTAGCTGAAAAGAATTTATGTGGAAGTTCAAGATTGTAGAATTCCATGAATTTAACAAATGAAGTTGCGAAAAGGTATATAGAAGAGACGCAAGATCAATGGTGAATCAGTTACGGGTTAATGTCAAATTACCTTACGCAATACATTAATTTATGTAACCTATTTCCGAATATATGACAAATAAATGTACAATTATAATCTATCTACGATGCAAAAGATTGAAATTTGTTATTTATTGACAATTAAACTTTATTTCCACAATTTGTTACAGGTTTCCGTTGAAAAGAGAATACAACGAGCACGGATACCCACTCGAAATTTGGGCTAAGAGAACTATTCCACAAACGACAATTTCCAGAAAGGATTTCTCGGTACTGCGTCGACTCAAAACGTACATGCGATCAACTTTTTTTGCAAGATCGGCTCAACAGTATTGCGATTTTGCATTATTTTAGCGATAAGACTGACAAAATCAATTTGTAAATGTTGTTAAATGAATTTATATGAAAATATGCTAAGCCAGCGATGTTTTTGCATTGCAAAAATGAATCGCCGATGTTACATAAAACATGGCAATTTGAATAAAGTTTCTATTTTGTGTTTTCCCACCCAAATACATTTTCGGTGGGGGTTGGAGGCGGAGGGGACCGCTCGGGCTTAATGCCAACCGCCGGCCCTGGGTATGCAGTTGGCGAATTGATAATGTGCTGCCGGGGGAGGACATTCAAAGCTCCAACTATGAACGACAAATCGACGTCTAAATAAAGTTAAGACCACCTTCCCTTACAAAGTACTACTGAATAAATCTTGCTCATTAAAATGTTATTTGTAATTTCATTGATTTTCATTGATTCCTCTGGAAAAGGGCCAAAATCGAAAAATTAATCACCCATAATCGATTATTTGTGTCACTGGCAGAAACAACGTAATATTGCGTGGTTTCTCCGATCAACACAAAGCGAATGCCGGGGTAGTGCTCTAACAAACAGGTCACGGACGGCGCACAATCTTTCTCACATCTCCCTTGTCCCGACCCTACCGTTACTTACACACACTTACATGCTCTACACATGTCGGGCAACCACTCGGAAGCTTAGGTGGGGAGGTGCTCCGCTGGTGGGAGATACCTGTTCAGGGAAAACCCTGCTGTTCGACGTGTAGGTCAGCGCCGGATCTTGTGATCCAGATGGGAAGATCTCCGCTACCTCCCGAGGAAAAATAAACAATACACTAACGGGACTAATCATCTTAGGAGTTCACGCGAAATAATCAAAGAAATAACAACACTTTTCCATTAGGGAACATCAAATTCTGTAGAAGAGTGGGTCCTTGCTTTATCACACATCAGTGTGCCTCCTGGGGGCCGCGGCCCCTCGTTGAGCCAGTTTTCTGGAAGCGGTCCCACACTGCGCTCGGACGCGCGCGCCGTTGCTAGGGGGGGCTGAGCGGATCGGGCGATACGGCCCGTGGGGGGAGAGGGGGCGGCGAAGAGGTCACCCACAGCCACGCGACCGTCGGAGGAGGGGGGCGGAGGGGGGAGGACAAGACGCAAGCGCAGCGCGACCGGTGGTCGCTGTTGCCAACATCCAAGAGGTTTTAACAGATTTCCCATCGTGATATAAACACCATGAACAAAGAAACGGTGGAAGGATTTTCGACACTAATGAGACGACTGGATAGAATTCAGTGTTTACTAGGCTGTCTGGGGAACGCCGCGTCCATGGCGAAGGTGCCGACGTTTCGGTTGCCATTCTGCGACCTTCCTCAGGGCGTCACGCGTAACGCCCCGAGTAATTACGTATTGGGCATTACGCCCTGCGGAAGGTCGAAGAATGGCGACCGAAAAGTCGGCCCCTTCGCCATGGACGCGGCGTCACCCGCACAGCCTAGAAAATACTGACTCCGGCCGCGGAAGCCTACGCTCTCACTTGGATCGAATTCAGTTGCTGTCTGAAGGAGAATACTACCGGCCGGCTGCTGTGCTCGGTTTGTGTCTGCGATCAATACCAGGCGAATTCTGGAGCAGTTCAGAAACGAACGGGCCACGGATGGCGGTCGCTAGAATTCTCCTCCAGACAGCGACTGAATTCAACGTGGCTGACAAGTTAGTGTAAAAAACGCCTGCCACCGCCGCGACCCGAACCTAGGACCTCCCGGTCAGAGGGACTGCAGTGACATCAGTGTCCTGAGCCGTCTCACTCGAAGTATCTGTTCGTGGGGTTATGATTTCCAACGCGGGGCAGGGAGAAGCGTGAATAGAAGCCATGCCCGTACACCTTCCCACGCTCAGAGAGTAGGGAGTGAGGGAATTCCACAATGACCTGCGCCTTGTCAAACAAGCGACCCCAAGGACAAATTTTACGCTGACAGCTGAAGCTCCTCTCCTTCAATATCCGGCTGCCACGACTACATCGCGTCTCACACGGAGAGATTATTTGAAACAAGCTTGCAGATGCATTCATTTCGTTAACGAGATCTCGTATATCTCTGCCATTTGCATTACATCCATTAGAATTCCATTTTGTATAGATATTTTCGCTACAGGTCATGAAAAACTATTCCGTTTTCGCTTTGGAGATGTTCCGTTTTATGCTGTAAATGCAATTTAACTTCACGGGCCGGAGAAAGTTTCCGGTTAAGGCAGGTTTCCGGCTTATATATGTTCCGGTTTAGACAGATTTTACTGTAATGTTCTATATCATGTGAAATGATAGTTTTTTTCTTCGGGGTGGTGTTGATCGCACCCCCTGGATGGTGAGATGCGGCACTGACCTACACAACGCCTTGCTGGTTTTTCCTAACCAGATATATCCCGCCAGCTGAGCATCGCCCCATTCAGGGCGATTTTTCCAATCCATTTTTCGATTTGACCCTATTCCAGAAGAATCAATGAAATTACAAATAACATTATAATGAGCAAGATTTATTACTCTGTAGTACAGTAGTACTTTGTACAGTAGTACTTTGTAAGGGATGTTGGTCTTAACTTTATTTAGACGTCGATTTGTCGTCCATAGTTGGAGTTTTGAACGTCCTCCCCCGGCAGAAAATTATCAATGCTCCAACTGCATACCCAGGGCCGTCGGTTGGCATTAAGTCCGAGCGGTCCCCTCCGCCTCTAAGTTCCGGACTGGTCTCTGGGTGTGTGAGGTAGTGTAGTGCATGTAAGTGTGAGTGTGTATGTGTGTGTGTGTGTGTGTGTGTGTGTGTAACGGGTGAGGATAGAACAAGGAAGAGGGAGGAAAGACCGCATTCGGTGCGGTATTCAGGCGGAGATAAATGCGCTAGTTTATTTATGTCTCTGGAATCCTCGTCGTTATTGACGAGCTAGGGCAAAAAACAAGTAAAGGTGACATAACACCACATACTTTCTCGAATTATTTGACACAGTTACCTAGTATTTTAATACTGCTACTTGAACTCACAAAAGTGTTTCCAACACATGATCGCCCACGCCAGGATTCGAACGCAATTTCGTTCAGCAAGCACTTAACGTAACCACTACACCGCCTCAGTCAGTGTTTCATCCTATCCGCAGCTTTAAAAGTTGGACTTTTGCAATCTGCAAAATACTGAGATTTTAATGAAAACGGATGACATTGAGCAAAAAATTAAGAAAACGTTATAAGACTTAGAAAATATCGCCTACGTAATTTTTAAAAGTTATCACTATTTTATTCAAAATTACACAAAAACTACAGCTATTTTCAGTACATTTTAGGCATTATTTAAAGCTCTATATCTGAAGATCGATATCTTCAACATCATATTTGGAGGAAGAAGTTGAAAATATTTTAAAGGTTTGCAAACTGCAAAATCAACTTTCAAAGAAAATCGATATCCCTTTTACATCAATCATACTCTGCTCTTTTCGAAGAAAAATTGAAGCCATTTTTGAGAAAATTTTGAAAATGTTGTTTGGAGTTAAAAAAAAACGCCCTAAAATTAAAATATGTTTGAAATTCCAAGGGACATCAGCAAAATAGATTAAAGGATATTTAATTTGGTTAAAACCTCATGACAGGTTTAGGTGATAGGCTTGTTCACAGAAAGAGAGAGGAGAGAAGAGAAGGGACGACGCATGGACGTACGGACGGTCGGATGTCCGAATAGAGAGAGAATGAAGAACAGACACTGATAGTCAGGAGCAGACCTGCTGATCGGCTCAATCCCTTCTTGCCGTTACCACTGTTTCCATATCAATGACCCTAAAAGCGTGAATTACAACTATACAGCGTATTATAGTCAGTAATTTGCTACATACAGAAGCCTGAATTGACCTCTTTTTTTTCAGCGAGAGGGATTCAGAAAATTTTTCTTTCGAAAATTCGCCGTTTTTCGTTGCAGAATTCCATGATTTTCAACCGAGTATCTGAGACTAAATGCCACAATCTTCTCAAGATTACAGAGGTGGTGAAAGTGTTCGTTTTGTTGTCATTGTTGTTGTTGCTGTTGTTTCAAATGAACATAAGGTGAGAAATTGCATACTTCGGAGAGCATATAAATATGCCATTTACCCCTGCATTTAGGCAACCCTGCATGTACAGGTGTTCGCCAGAACAAGAATCTCTTTGACTGCGTCAGAACATGACATACCGTAATTTTTTTCATAATTTGTAGATGTCTAAACAAATCAGGTGGAATACACATGTGTAAGTAACTCCATTATATGATATTTCCCATTACATGGTCATTGTCAAAATGTGATCATTTTCGATATCTCAACATGCCATAGACGTTTGTATAATTTATTCTGAGATATTTGTATATAATATACTTATTTTCAATATCTATATGTAGGGCTGAATATGAAAATTGCAATACAAGATTTCAAAAATACTGTACCCGGAAATGAGTGTCGCGCTCACTCTGCAACGAAACAGCATTTTAGCCATTCCAGACCAATTCGCATGAATTTAAGGACAATTTGACCTTGATGTGCTAGATTTTTCTTTGAAGATTATAAGCAAAAATATAAAACATATTTTTTTTGTTTTTCCAAAGATTGTATTTCGCGACGAAATTAACTTTCAAATTATTCTAAAAAATCGATAAAGTTTATCATTTGTGACTCGTTTGATAAATGTGACAGATATGAAGTATTGTTATATATTGAAGAGCTAAACATACTCTATCATTTGATGTATATTTTGGATTTATTATTTGTATAAATGCAGTTTTTATATATTTATTTTTTTCTTTAATTTCTTACGTAACCCGACGATTTAAAAATTATAAAAAATATCATTATACTTTCTGAAGTATTGTACATAACTCTAATAAGATTCAAGCTGGAACACCGAGATTTTTCTGGGAAACTAAATACAACAGAAATTACTTGCTGTTTTGTTGCGGTGCCTGCTAGAGCGTCATCCTCAAATACGTGTCAATCAGTAGTAGACGAAGACAATTTTTATACTCTCACAGAGCGATAAATACAAATATTCCTTCACATTTTACTATGTGTCGCATGTATTCATATGACCGTGTTTAACGATTAAATTCAAATTAAAAAAACTATCAATCAGATTCAATTTAGTATTAAACGGACGTAATATGAACATAAATAAGAATATGTGATACAGTTAATTAAATTGATTTTTTTACTTCACTTTACAGAAAATATAAATTACTGACTGTTTTATAAAGAAATGATACTATGAATGTTCTTTGTCTTTGAAGGTGATATTCTTCACATTATCATTAACACATTTACATAACTTTCTGAATAAATTTGATGTAAATCTGATATTTTGTGAATGTGCGTTTTGACGTGTAATGACTCTAGAATGTCCCTCATGATGTTAGTGAAACCTGTAGTTGTACATTACAGAGTTGTAATTAGTTTATATGTAACGTTTATGTCCTATCATTTATTGTATAGCATACCTTGTAGCTTTACTGTATTCGAAATATTATTTTACGGTTACAACTGGCTAATAATATAGAAAATTTATGTAGTTCTATAATTCGCTAATACTAACATAATACTAGAGATAAAGTAATAATGATAAAGGTGATAATAATAATATCAACAATATTTTTCACTATCACTTGCAACTATTTTAAGTAGCAAAGAAAAATCTTATTATTACAATCACGTCGCCAAATTCCACTCGCAATGAAATAAAAGTGATGTAAAACAAACAAAAAAACATTACAAATGTGGCGTCTCAAATCACAAAGAATTCTCCAATTAGCCACGTTGAAACACGAGATTTTAATCTTCTTCACCACGGTGGTCCAGACTTGCATCCTCGCTGACCTTGCCCATCTCTGCTCACGTAACATTCAGGTTTCAATTCGAAGGTGGCCAGTTATATAAAACGTCGAGTGACCACACAAGTGTACCCCTTTAGGGTACGAGCACGTGAGTGTGAAACGCGAATTTCTAAAGGTCAACTTGTACGAGAATATTTTATCTCTTTGAGGCCAAACAATAAAATTTAACAGAACTCTTGATGATTACGAAGAACTTT
Organism: Gryllus bimaculatus; assembly: GCA_017312745.1. Classification (NCBI taxonomy): domain Eukaryota; kingdom Metazoa; phylum Arthropoda; class Insecta; order Orthoptera; family Gryllidae; genus Gryllus; species Gryllus bimaculatus. The sequence continues at coordinate 10,638,720 of BOPP01000033.1, read as the reverse complement.
ATATACGGGGATCAAACCGAAAAAAATATGTTCACCTTCTTTTTGGTTTGTTTCTCTACGCCGTTTTTTTTTAAATGTAATGTGAAACAAAAATCGTATGAGTTGAGCTCAAGGAGTGATGTTGTTGTTCGACAATTCTCAGATGTTTAAAAAATTTCAATATGTCATTCAATGATTTACAATTGAATGAAATTATCAAGAAAACAACCAAACTACAAGAATAAATATGGTTGATAAATAGCTTGGAAAGTTTAGAAGGTATATTAAAGTTTCCAGTAAGGAAACACGCCGAAAATTATATATGTGTTTGATTTGGCTGTCGAAGAGTTAGGAAAAATATAAAAATTTACTATGTAAAAATTGAAAGCTCGGAAAACATTTATTCATATCCTTCAAAATTATCCTCCAAAATTCCTTGGCCCTCGAAATGAACTACTGGCGTAGAAGTTGCTGTTATAGCAGACGTTACAGAATCAGGAACGACGACATAAGAAAGAAAATGGATGTCAAGGAATCTATCCTTGACGAAATAGAGAAAAAACAAATCGTCTGGTACGGTCATGTTATGCGAATGACAGACGGAAGTCCAAACGAGTCCTGAAATGGGTGCCAACAGAAAGACAGAAGCTATAAGAGACAGGACTTGCATGGCAGCAGGGAGTGCAAGAGGCTATGACGGCAAGAGAAATGCCAGATGATCTATGGTCCAATAGAGAGGCATGGAGACTGAGAGCGGAGAAACGGCGACAGCTGTAGAGCAACTCCGTACTATATATATATATATATATATATATATATATATATATATATATATATATATATATATACATATATACCAGGTTAACCCCCACTCTCATGTACCAATCTATACACAAAAAGCTGTACGGAAATATGGTAAAGAAAACCTGCCACCCACCTTATTTCAAAAGTTAATGCACCACTTAATTATAACCACCAATATTTTTCTGCGAAAGGATACATGTATCAGACGATTGCTAGACACTGAGATTATACACGCTCACAAACCTTTGTTTTTAAATGCACTATTTGAACTTGAGAAAACTCACTACATTATTACTCGGGCAACTTTTCTTGAACGATGGATTGACGATTTCGGGTGGAGTGGGGGTATTAGTTACAAAGTAGGCCACTAGATTATTTTAAGTAATGCCAACGTCTGTGAAATGAAAGTCAAAACTGCATCTTGTGCTTAACTTTTTCGGGAGTTTTAGGTGACTCCCTTGAAGGACCTGGACCTGACTCAGCCATTTCTTTCGATATTGACAATAAACCTGAACAGGCGTTCTGCATTATGAAAGCAACTGGCTTTGACTAGTTTCTGTTTCGCGCCAACGAAGTTTCAATGCTTGGAAGGTTGTCATCAGTGCCCGCTGCGAGCTTTTGCGTTCAACTGTTTCTTGCACAAGGGAGGGGGTTCAAGGTCATCGTTCAAGAAAAGTTGCGCGAGTAATATCTTCCCTAACATCAACCGCTGTTGCGCTGTTCCTTTGGTTCACTGATTCAGTTCACTATATCTCGTGATTCACAAAATTATAGTTGCGCGGTTCACTTCAATCACTAGACAATAAGGTTGATCCGTCGTTTAGGGAGGCACGTTTCCTTTGGTTCACTGACTATTTCTTGTGATTCGCAAGATATTGCGCGGTTCACTTCTATCACTTGAGAATAATTTTGCTGGTATTGATTAATTTTCTTAAGTCAAAGCAGAAATATATACGCAATGTGACTACATATCTATGCCATATGAAGCTATACATTTCGCTATTACGAAACATTTTTTCTTCATGACGACACATTTAAAATTTCAATTTACATATAAAATTACACTTCACAACACTCTTCCAAAAAAAACAAAAAACAAATCTGAACCTTGCACTCATATGTTTTCTCGAAGAGGAAGCGTCGAATGGTTTCAAGTGATCCACAATAACTTACACAATGAAATAATGAACAAATGACATTAAATAAGCATTCATTCTATTAATTCCGTTAGTGTTAAAATTTAGTTTTTATCGTAAAAACCCGGTTAATAACCACAAGCAATAAAATATCTGTAGCCCACTACCTTTCATTTTAGGCGAAAATCAGGATATTTGTTGGAGTAGTAAGTTCAAATGCCTTTCTAAATGAAAACCGTAGTTTTATATATAATTTTTTTTTTAATTTTCTAAATACCAGAGCTTTTAATTAAAATTGGATTACCATACTTATAAATTCATGATGTTCTATTCCATGAAAAAATCGAGAAAAATGTTTTTAGCCATTTCCCAAAAAGGGTTGAAAATGTCACAGATTCTTCTCGTAAAGTAACCCCAAAATTTAAACATCTTAATAATTTCCGAATCGGCACAACTAGTTTATTACTCTGTCGTATTCATCAAGTTTCAGCTCAAAAGCTTCTAACCTCATAGAGCTACGCATGCCACATCCATACATACACCCCGATTCTCAGGTACAACATTGCGTGTCTCTCCTCGCCACCTACATCAATCTTATCTTCCCTTGGAATAGCACTAATAGTGCTTAATTCTGACGTTTAAGCGAACTTTCAGCAGAAAAGAACCGTAAACACGAATTTCGCGACCAAAAATTCAAGATGCTATTGTGGTTATTCCAATACTTTTCTTCTTTATACTGTAGAAAAGAGAGAAAAAGTAAAAATTGATCATAACTTTTCTATGGCAGATAAATTCACATAACCTTGTTAACTTGGAAATTAAATACTTCAATTTAATGTTGTTTCCTGCATTGCTAGAAAACGTATGAGAAATCAGAAACAAATAAAGAAAATTTAAAGATTTGTGTGTTTTCTCAAAGATATAAATTGTTCATTATCTAAATATAATTCTAAAATATAACCGATTCACACGAATACTTATTAATATAATTAGTATTACATAATCATAATTTTACGTGAAAGAGAAAGCTTTCCAGAGTAGAAAATATGGAAGTGTTGAAGAGACTGACATGGTTCACATCATGAACTCTCACTGATACTTAAGAAATAATTTTATCTAAATTCAAGTTGGCTACAAAAGAGAAGGCCAAACAATTTCTTAAATAAATAGTATCAATTTAATGTAATTAAACTTAAGTTAGATGAAATATCAAAAATAACCTTGGCCTGATTTATTGCGACATAAGTACTCAAGGATGCAGCGTACCAAAATATTTAACACTAATATCTCTAAACTGACGCAACTAGGAGAATCTTGATGTCGTTACAATGGGGAATTTTGTTAGCTGTAATAAACTTACAAAATTTCTAAGAAAATGAATTATTAATCCACTAAAGAATTGGATGAGTAATTGGAAGTGTACGTTAGTTCTGACGTCTACGAATTATCCCCTATGATCACGTCACATATTTGAAAACAAACCATTGCAGCGAAGGAAACAAATAAATCTGAAAACAAGTATGGTGAATAAAATTCAAATTATTCACATTTGTTCAAGAACAATTTAGAAGAGTGCCTGTGGGGTAGTGATGTTTAAATTTAATTGATTCATAAGCCATTATTCCTCTACAGATCAATTTAATTATGTAATGCGGTTGACAATGTAGGTTCATTTTCTATTCTTTACGTAGATAATGTCCATACTCCTCTGGTGGATGGGTCAGCCACAAGCCCTCTCAATTGCACGAGGATACTATCATAGACAAATATGAACTTTTGGAACAATATAGGTAATATATAACAATATTGCTTTTTCTGTATTACGTAGTAACATAAGAAAATATGAGAACCAAACATCTAATGAATTTTATTTTTTTCAGATTGTTGTAAAAAGTATAAAAGTGTCTTTCTTTTTCAAGATAAATAGCAAATACGCTAGTGTAAACAATATATAATCTCAAATAACCGAATAGTTTGTTAAGAGACTAACAATGAAAAGGTTTTTCTTAAGATCAGAAGACATTAGTGTTTTTCATAGGCTCATACTTTTTTGAACACATTATTTATTATTCTTTTTCGTTTGAGAAAACATAATGCATCGAAAACCGGTTGTAATAATTTCGCTTAATTTGGGCAACCGTACTACGTACGTATCTTACTTTGGTATCGTTTTATACAGGAAAGAAGCCATCACTCAATCATGCAATCGCGTACTTAGTTGTGACACACAATTGAAGATACATTAACACTTACGCGCACCATAGTAAACCATAGTAACTAGGGCGAACGTGCAAAGGGGGCTCCTTTGGACGGAAGCGAGAACGGTTACACTAGTTACTCCGTGAGACGTCCACTACCTATGACATTAATTCAGCATGTGAAGGTGGCAACATGGCAGTGATTCTTACCAAAACACTGTCAGTGTTAATTGGCAAATATTTACACCTCACTGAAGAAACTAACAGTTGAACTGCCAAATGTTTACACATCACTGACAACATTGACAGTGAAGCGGCAATTATTTACATATTATTGATCAAAACTCCTGACGACACTGATTGTGTTAAATGAGAAGTGTTTTCATCATTGACGACACTGTCGACCGATAACTGGTAAGAAACCCTGGGCATATAATGGCACCTTAAGGTTTTCAATGAGAGAATCTCTTTGTTTACACCATTTACTTATCCTAATGCTTAACCCCATCAGCAGTCACACGACAATTCACGTACCCTACACTGCCCTCGGGTCTTCAATCCTTTTAAACAAATGAAATATCTTTTGAAAATACATAAGAATTAACAGTTTTCGCAATTTTCGGAATTTTTTAACAATTTCGGAATTTTGCGCAATAATATATCAACATAAATTTTATTTTATTTCGAATGAAAACATAAGGAATATGAGTGAAAATAATGTGTGATATTGTTATTGATATCTTTGAATTCAAATTATTTATTAGAAAATGGGTTAATTAGATAATGAATATTAAAATATTTTACAAAATGTTTAAATGCCGCAACTAACAGCATTAGCAAAGATATCATATATCATTATCAATTACTTAATTGTTTTAATTGATAATTTATTATAAATGTATTTCAATTTATAATTCATATCGCAGTCTCCACCCAAACTGTTTCGTCAATGAGATCTTTCCAGATACGATATATTCCTAAATGGAGCTGTTCGTAACCTTTGTCTCATCTGAAATCTGAAAAAAATGGCGGACCTTCTGTGAACTAATCATGAATAGGGAAGAAGATAATATTGAGTTGCTACACAATTTATTTTGCATATTGCACAATAGTTCAAAACAAATACATAATCGTAACACTTTTGCGGGCAAATTAATACTACTAAAGAAATAAATAAAACCGCAAAATTTTGAATATAAAATTAATTCCATTAACATAATATTCATTCAAGTATTCGAAAATGAAATCGGAATTATCATTTCTGTGAATTCAATTAGTTTTTAGTTAAGGTTTATTTTTTCATCTTAAATACAACATTAACATTACAAAATCTTCAATGTTTGAATTTAAAATTCCATCATTTCAATAAACTTCATAACCAGACTTTTTGCGAACCCTTATTATAAAGCTTACGAGTCACCGGTTCGGAACCACTGCCTTTAAATATTAATGCCTCTCTAATATGATATCCTCTATTCTGATGATACAGTGGAATGCAATATTACTCAGAGGGGGTGGTTTTTCGTGGAGCTTCATAGTATGATGAACCCGGAAAAACAAAAACCAACAAATGTCTCTCACCGATACCTTCAATGGACAAAAAATAGAGAATAAAAAATGTTTTAGGTAAAGTAAAAATCTTATTTGTTCATGAAGGCATTTTCAAGCGTTTAACAAAATCGTCGCCAACTACGTACGACAGTACCGCGCTTGAGGAACTGTCGACTTTTCCAAAACGGGGCCAAGTGAAGAAACAACGTCGATGTGAAATGTCACGGCCTTCACTGACTCTTCCGATCTTTCGTATTTGCCGCAGTGCTGGCCGATAGTGCGTTCTCGACCGACCTAGAGTGACGACATTCTCTAGCGTCAGTTGAATGTTTTTTTCGGGTTTCGTAATTTGGATTAAACCGCGCGCACTTGCGAGTACTGCTGCGCCGCGCCGCGCCGCGCCGCATCTCCCCGCGCACCACCAACACAGTGGGCGCGCGCTCCGCCGCAAGGGACCAAATGCGCAACGGCTGGCGATGCTCGCTCAAGATACCGGAACCTTGATACCTCGAATTTTTTAACACGAGAACCATTTTTTCATTCCAATTATGCTTTTTCTCTCTTTCTATTTTTCGTTTTTTCTCTTTCTTCGTTTCGCTTTTTTCCCCTCTTTTTTCTCTTTCTTCGTTTCGCTTTTTTTCTCTTTTTCTCTTTCTTTCTTTCTCTTTTTCTTCTCTTTTTTCTCTTTCTTTCTTTCTCTTTTTCTATCTTTCTTTTTTCTCACTCTCCATTTCTCTCTCTCTCTCTCTCTCTCTCTCTCTCTCTCTCTCTCTCTCTCTCTCTCTCGTGGTAGTTTTTGAATATTTTTTTTACGATTTAGCTCTTTCGGGTAACCCGAGTGGTCTGAAACGCGCAGTCATTAAATTAAATTGACTATTTGATATTTCGTAGGATTGCATTGTACAACAATGGTTCATTTTGTGCGGGATTTTTGCACTGATTTAGCTAGTTCGCAATATTTATAATGGAAAGTAAGAAATGTAAATTAAAGATCACTGGTAAAAACGCTATTAACAATCGTTATTTACGTAAATAGTTCGGAAAATTAGTCTTGAATAAGAATGAATTATTGAAATGTGTATGCCACAAGGACTTTCTCGCCAGTTCGGTACATTTTAAGTACGATTTCTTGCAAACTTCCAAATATAATATATTCTTGTGGCATTCTCGTTTACAGTATGTAGAATGTCAGAAATGTTATTCATAATGCCCCTGAATTGTGTTTAATATGAGGTACACATACGGTGAAACCTGCCAATTAATAAATACTAAATAGATATATTGGTTTCCATTTATGAGTTGAAACACACATTACAAACGTGTTAGCGTTTTGAAAGAAAATTTTCATCCGCAATTCAAGGAACTCGAATTCATTATTTCCATTTTAAAGTTTAATGTTTGTGTCTCATGTGTTTGCAAAGCATTTATTGCACCTCCGTTGATGAACATATTTCATAAAGAAGCCTCGGAATCAACGGATTTCGAGCATCAGCTAGGCAGTATTTATAGTCACTGTCTGGGGAATATCCTTCGGGCAGTCAGTGGTGTCCATGGATTCTCCCACAAATTTCGGGAGGAAGAATCAGAGAATTTCCTCTACAACTGGGCACAGACTGCACGTATGATATCTCTTTCCCCCACTTTTTGCCTCAACACCAGAAAAACATCAAACACCTTCGCGGGAACGAAAAAAGAAACCTTCCTCTCACACTCGATCAAAAGGCATTATCTCTATGCTCGTCCGCCGGTATTGATCAGTCAATAGGGAGTTTTTGCACAGACTATCGTAATCTGAAAAATCATATGTCCATGTTCTTTGGTCCCTAGTTGGCGGCGGGTGGAAGGAGCTGGCCCCGTTTCCAGTACCCTACTGTGGGTGCCGCTGGAACTGGCACGTTGTGAAGGACATGCTTTCAATTGTGGCAGTGGGTGCCTAGGCATCGTTGATGTTGAGACGGTGGTTCTTGAAATCTTCCTCTATGTTCTTGAGCCAGGTTGTCTCTGAGGCCGGTCCCTGGATCTTCCACTGGGTGGGTCGTTGTCGCCAGAGGAGGTGGCGAAGTGGTCGGGTGGTGCTCATTCGACAGACATGGTCGATCCATTGCAATCGCAGTTTTTGAACGCGCTCTTCGATGGGTGGTCGCCCCTTACGCGAATCGCTTCGTTTCGAACTTGGTCATTGAGGGAAACTCCTGATATCTGAGATTGGCGTCCGGCTTTTGGAAAACCTCGAGCTCGTTGAGGTCAGATTTGAGGAAAACCGACGTCTCAGATCCATAGAGAAGGATTGGGAGGATGAGTGTCCGAAAGAGGTGGATTTTGATGTTGAGCGAGATATACTCCTTCTTCCACAGGCACCATTTGGGCGAGGGGAACGGCACTTCTGCATGCCCAATTCTGCTGTGGATATCTGCCGAGAGCGCACTTTCTTGCCGTGAACCAGCTACTCAATAGATCTAAACTCTGACACCTTTTCTGTCTGCTCTGCTGACATATCAGTTGCCATTGCTTTGGTTTTCATAGGATGTCATAGGCTTCCGCGTCAGTGCTGGCGAACATATGCTGTTTACTAGAGGCAACAAACTGACTTGCGTGAAGCCCTAGAAAATATTTTTGGATGTTTGCGTTCGAAGACTACGGAAATAGAAATAAAATTATAATTTTAGGTACAACCTTTAAATTAAAAATATGTCATGAAATAAGTATCATAAACAAAAAACAAACTGAAAAAAGGTATGTCATAGATTCGTTTCATCCATTTGTTATTTATACCTTCTAAAATTGATTTATCAATATTGTATTCACTTGTATTTATTAGATCCTGAAGATGAAGGCCAATGTCTTTCAAAACGTAGGTCTAACAATCGTATAATTTTAGTAAAAAATTATTATGTGAATGAATGTCTGCCTAATAAATTAAAGGACCTTTAAACCAATTCTAAAAAAAATCATCAAGAAAGGCAGTCTTATTCTCGTACAATAATTTTAAAATTTTCTTTCAAAACCACGGGAATAGTAGTAGTTCAAAATTATGATATCAAAATTCACCGCTAAGACTAAATTCCCATAGCGTCACATTAGTGGGACAGCGCTGGATCTCCTCAACCGGCGAGGAAAGAACACATCCACCTTCTGTGATAAAACATTCACTATAAACTCAAAATTCACTTATAATATTAATAATACTATAAATTCATCAATACTTATATATAAAATATCAATACTTATAATATTATTACTATAAATTCAGTAAACTTCAAATAAATATTCACTATTGTCACTAACGGGACAAAAGACCATAACAGTTGGTGCCTGGAACAATCTGGGAGAATCAATCAACCTGAACAAAAACTCGTCCGCGCAGATTGCCATAGCGGCCCAGTGTGCGCCCGTGGCGCGGCGAGCCGCGGCGTGTGCGTGCACCCAGCGGCGGGTGCGGGTGTGGTGCGGCGCGGGGGGGGGCAGAGATGCGGGACGGCCGCCACCACCACAGTGCCAGAGGCTCGCCGGTGCCTCCTCGGCTTAAATACACGGCGCCCCTGCGCTCGCGCGCATCGCGGACTCAGTCCTCGCTCCGGCTCTGCGTCTCTTTGCGTCGTCGCTCAGCAGCGGTATCGCGCTCGCACCCAGCGGCGTGCTACCATGCACGGAGCCAGCGCAGGAACGGAGCACGATGAAACAACAGGGCGGCAAGCTCGAGACGGCCGCAACGGTCAACGGCGAAGGCCCACATCGGCGCACGCCAACGCCTGGGGCGAGGGAGCCACGACAGGCAAGGGCGCCGGAGGCCGCTGGAAGGAGCGCCGACGCTCGACGTCTACCGGCCGCCCCCCCAGGCAACGTCACGCGCGCACCGAGGACGGGTCAAGAATAACAGATAGAGCTCGTGGAGGTGAGTGGCTGCGCCATGCCACCCCCAACCGCGCAAGCGCCACGCGCCCACGGCTCTTGTGCCCTCCGCGCCCCGCACCCCTCGCTCCGCAACCCCGCCCACCGCGCTCCCGCGCCCCGCGGCCACCCGCCCCGCACCCTGTGGCCTCCGCGCCCCGCGCCCTCCGGGAGCCGGGAACTACTGCGAGAAATGACCATTGTATCCTTCGGGAGCCGAAATACCACTGAAGGAGGATCGAGGAATTGAGGAGCAAAACGAAGACCGTCTTCGTTTACGCAGCAAAAATTCTGAAAATCTTCCGGAATATTTTTTCGTTTTTCCTTTATTTTCTTTCTTTTTATTTCTTTCTTCTTTTCTCTTTTCTTCGCCCTGCGCCCTTCGCACCGCCGCTCGCTGCCATCGCCTTCTCGCAAAGCCGGGAGACACGGTGCGAATAGACCATTTTATCCTTGGGGGTGACGAAATACTCCTAAAGGAGGAGGATCGAGGAATTGAGTAGCAAAACGAAGACGCAGCATAAATTCTGAGAATGCTCCGGGAAAAATTGTTTTTCTTTTATTTTCTTTTTCTTCTTGTTTTTTATTCTTTTCTTTTTCTTTCCTTTTATTTCTACTTTTCTTTTTTATTCTTTTCTTTTCCTTTTCTTTCATTCAATTTCCTTGATTTAGACATTTTAAAGTATTTAATTGTAACTGAAGTAATTGTGTTCTTGAATAATTCGATTCTTTACCAACAGAGGACATCAAACTCCAGAGAGGACAATCCTTGGCAGCTCTATGTCAATTCGCACAATCTCTGTAGTCTCATTTCAATTTACCAGTATATTGATATCGAACATTTCCATCCCTATATTTCGTTACTGTAAAGAAAAATACCGAGGTCGGAATCTATATTTTTTCGGACACCGATATTATTTCTCCGTTGCGGAATGTTGATATTGAAAATTTGCATAGATAAAATACGTTACATAGAAAAAAATGGATCAAATTATTACAACGATATATTTTCACCGGCATTGAGAAAAATATTTTTCAATGTACTGGATACTGTTCAGGGTGAGCCGCGTCTCAGTCTTTCAGCAGTCAACAGTTTAGCTCTGAAGAAGGCCACAACACGATGGCCGAAACGTCAGCTGAATCGACTGAGACGCGGCTCACCACGGACACCGAGGTATCCAATGACTCCGGCTGCGGAAGCCTACGAGCACAATGTCAATAGACTAGCATATTGCTATCAAAACTTTCTTTCGATACATCAAATGAAACGATTTTACCGTCCGGTACCAAGAAAGTATAGATTCGTCTACACAATATATAATGTTCGCGTATCAATATTGATTTAGATTTACTTTCGATATAATGCATTATATCGAAAGTATTATCAGGACTTGGCAATGATATTCTGTTTTCTAGATACCGGTATCATTGGAACGTACCCACGTATTGATACGAAACATTTGTTATGATATAATTTATAGACACGTTTTAATTAATGAATAATTATAAGAGGTATTCGAGAAAATGCATTCCACGTTAATGCACAGCATTCCACGTTAATGCGCAATTTTGATAAATTCCAAATCATTCTTATTGAGCATTGCACAATAGGTACCTCGTGAACTTCACAGCCACCAGAACTGGACTGTTTGGAAATCCGATTCATGTCTGGCTATCTTGTGTTTTTTAATCTGGAAAGCTAATATTTACTGCTCATTTAAATTCATTTTTGCTTCTATCAGAGAACAAAAACACATGTATCGAATTACTCGTTTGTTTTTGTCTACCGTTCACTGATGGCACAAAACAAGTGTTAAAAGAGGTGCCAAAATCTCCAAACCTCCTTGCCTTGCGTATACCTTTTTTTAACATAACGGTTATCTACCAGGTGCATTATTAATACTCCATTACTTACTAATCGGTATTCAAATTAAAAAGTCTAGTACCACTTATGTCATGTTGTAGTAAGCGATTACTGTAGATGACATTGAAGTTCACGTAGAAGTAATAATGTTTACGTATCCCCCCCCTGCAAATGTATACACAAAGTTTTGTATTTGGTACGATACATCCAAGTTAACTCTCCTTCCTATAAAAGATAGCAGGGCTTTACGGATTTCGTTTGGATAATTTGCATACAAAAACTGCATGGCCAATTTCTGACTAGAATACATTTCGGTATGAATGCATTTTTTAAAGTTTCTTTTGAGTGAAGGGGAATTTGGGGCCTCAATTAAGACGGGGCCTGGGGCAAGTTGTCCCCCCAGCTGTCCCCCCTCTCCCTTCTGGTCGTTCCTGGCGTTTCGTGTGGTTTCATCTTTAACTCTTGGATAACTACAAGTCGATGACGTCATCCTGTTGTATTTATTTTCTACTGCAATGTTCATTATCACCCTCTTATCACCTTTACGCCACCCTGACGTACTCGTTTCCTTACCTTGTTTTCGGGGTCTTTTTCCAGCTTCAGAGGATGCCGATTTCGGCTACCGTGTACCCACAATGTCCCTCGTGAAGACACATATTGACATTTCCACTAGGCACTGACACACTGCAAGCTCCTCGGCCTCCTCCTCCTCACAAAGCTTTCCGCGGCAACATACATGATACAAGGGACAAACAACCATGCCCACGATGGGACTCGAAACCGGGACCCTTCCGACCGAGGCGCGGAGTCAGAACACGCTCTATACTGCGATGTATTCAAAGCTGCTACTGGCAGGTCATCAGCTGTTACGGTGCTAACCAATCAGGACCTTACACGTCATTACAGTGACGTCACTATAATGGCGATCAACCTTCCGATTGGATGATACCGAAACAGCTGTTTTACCTGACAGGCAGCTATGGAAATATCGCATTATAGCCACCTTGGCTATCCAGATTTGCACTCTTCTCCTTACATCTACCGCGAAAAACCTGTCTCGAAAAGTGATAAATACATTCGTTATTGAGCAAGGATGAACGGCATTATTTTATTTTCAAGGACAGCATTAAAATCGAGAAAGAAACGACATTTTTGCACCCTGGTACGAAAATTACGAACGACATGTTTTCCCCCTTTATCCCTGTTTTTCCCCTTTATCTCGAAGTTTTCCCTCTTTATCCCCAATTCTTTACCCTTTATCCCTAAGTATTTCAAGACAGTAGTTATAGTACTCTCTTACCATTTTTTAATTGCTCCATGCTACAGTTTTGGATGAGTTTGTCGTTATCATGTGTAAGAAAAAAAAATTACGAATTTATAGATTCGTACCTCGTTATGATAAAGAATGGGGGATTTTTGAAGAATACTCCAGAATTTAATTTTAAAAACAGAATGATCTTGTTTTTCTCGAACGATTGTCGTTAGGTGGAAACACGAGACTAGTCGCGCGACATCTCTCATCGACGATTAGCTATCAGATAAAAATTAATGTTCAAAGGGGCCGTTGCTTTTTGCTCTTATGTTCCTGGTAAACAGATTGATGATCGTAAAATGTGCTTAAGTCCTTACTCATTAATATATTGATAGTATGCTTCTGCGTCCTCTTTACAATTTTTCCATTAAACATCATCTAGAGGCCCTGAATGATTCCAAACATCCATCTCCATTTACAATCACAGATCAGTGACCCCAATAGGCAAGGTCATCATTGCAATTTCAGTAAAACACCTTTCTTCTTAAAAGTGTGGCTACTCTTAACTCACAATTGCACCAAATGCTTTGAAAAGTGTTTTGTGAGTTTTTGTTTCGCTAGTTTTAATTAAATTATCATTTGTACGTCATAAACGCCTTCAAAACGCTTTATGATATCGACTGTTAAGTCACGAAGACCTAAGAGAGAAAAAATAGTTCTTTTAAAAACATGGCATATTTGAAATACTATTAAAATTCAATTTCATTTGACTCAAATTATTAGACTTTGTCTTATACTTTTAAGACATCCTCTAACAGAAAAATCAGTTGAGTTTTCTTTCAATGTGTTAAAATGGGATGTTAAAATATACGCTACTTTGAGAAGGTTCTTTATGGATGACAGCCGACGTGATGTTATCTTTCTGAAAACGTCTTAGACCACATACTCAACATACGATGAGTAGTAGAGGAGCGATGAGTGCTTTCTCGTGTAGCGAAGGACGCAGTAAGAAATGGCGTGTTGTCAGCTGACCGCTCTGCACGGGAATGTGGCCTTCTGTCCAGGAGTTGCTTCGCTGAAAACCAGTTTTCCGCTAACGATAGCGGAATTGCCCTCAGTAAAAAAGAACTTGATGCCGTAGCCAACCTGAAACGAGAGCCAAGCCCCTTATTACGTCGCCGGTTCTCGACCACCGTCCATTACGCTTGTCTAATGAGCAGCCTGTTTAGTTGTTACCTCGGTCTCTGTTTTGTATCAGTACTGATAAACTCGTGTGCATGTCTTCGCCAAATGTTAGATCGCGTTGAGGAAACGATACGTAATTTTCTTTTCTTACAAACGATAAAGACAAACTCATCCAAAACTGTAGCATGGAGCAATTGCAAAACGGGAGAGAGAGAGAGAGTACTATAACTACTGTTTTGTAATAGTAGGGGATAAAGAGGAAAACTTGGAGATAAAGAGAGAAATCTTGGGGATAAAGGGGAAAGAATAGAGAATAAAGGGGGAAAACTTGGGGGTCACATTAAAACAGGGGACAAAGACTTTGGGCATAAAGGTTTTAATTATTGATCTTTAATATAACCTATTACATCGCTATAATTTGTTTGTAAACCATTACATAATGGAAGATGCGGATATTTAAGGGTGAATAAATATTTCGCACGTCTTGCTCGGGAAGGGAAACCAGTTGTCCCAAATTAAAGATTTGTGGCATCTGAACATACAATACTCATCTTTATTTTAAAACAACCCTATACAATACTCATCTTTATTTTAAAAGAGTTTCATCTCAGCCAAAACTGGAATTGGGATATCTCCGACGGTAAGAGTCTTTTGTTCTACAATTCCCTCAGAACAATAAATTTTAATAATATATACTATAAGGGTGCCTCAATATTGGCTTCGGGCCGCAAATTCGTCTGCATTACTATATGAAGCGTCATTTGTGATATTCGGTTCATCCGAAATCGTACGCGTATCGTACCAGAACTCTTGGCGCTTCCATGGAAACCGTTGGCAGCTCCAAAGACGACAGTTGGGCCCTCCGGAGGGCGAATCAAAATGACAACGCTTAGCGTTGACTGCGCGACACTCACCATTTCTTAATTCGTCCGTCTTTTTGATTGATTGATTAGTGATTACGGGTGGGCGCGTCAAATGCTAAGGCCAATAGTCCGGTAAGTGTAGTGCACGAGGTGGTGACCTTCCCCCGCTGGATGGCGATATTCGCTGCCGACCTACGTCAAGAGATTCACCCCAACCAGGTATCTCCCACCAGCATGGCACCTCCCGACTGGTCTCCTGACAATTGTAGCAGTGTGATGCAAGTGCGTGTAAGTGTAAGAATTGAAGATAGGATGAGGATGGGGATGAGGAAGGAAAGATATCTGGCTTCGACATTCGCCTGGTGTTGACCAGCGAAACCACGGAAAACCACTGATCAGTGCAGAGGTAATTTTACATACAATACAGATAGAATTCATTCGTTTTTTTCTAATAGGTAATTGTAATAATTGAATAAACGGGCAACGCCGGATAAGATAACTATCTGATGACAATAAAAAGTTTAATGGATTAGAATTTTAATTTACTCGTCTCAAAACTTCTCAAATGGGAAAAATAATAATATTCAAAATAGTAAATACATTTCCAATTACTCATTTCTCATATAAAGAAATTAGCACATTCCGAAAACTACAGACTTGAATTGAAGAATGGGGTTGTCAAGAAATGAGGGGAGTCTACATTTATATCAGCAGCATTACATGATTCTAACCAAACCTCGTTGCACATTGATATAGAAAGTCCGCTGTTATCAAAGTTGGCGTTTATGGACAACGGATCTTAAATGCGGACACACAACCACATTGGCTAAGTGTAATCGAACATTTCATCATGAACCATTTGCTGTAGTGTCGATTTCAACATTTCACCATGCAAAACAACCACACACGACATTTGTTTACTTGGTTCCTTACTTGATTAATCAATTGAACTGACAAGTACTGATTACGTAACATGTGTCCCTCGTTATCTGGAAAGCTATTAGGAGTGGGTGGCCTTGAATCAGCTGTTCTCCGCGCCCTCTGCAACCTTGAGCTTGGTCGCCGCGCCGCTGCAATTTTTTTTTTGTCCACTGACAGCGTTACTCAGATTGAAGTCGACCTCCACCCTTTCCGCGTTCATGTTTTTCATAGGTCAAGAATGTAAACAGATCGTTGCATCAGTCCAATTACATTCCGGTTGGTGAGGAAACGTGCATTTACCAACTCTGAGGGCGTGTTTCTGACAGATACGCGAACTTTAATTGAATTGAATTAATGCCTTATTTTACGTGGCGAGACTCAGGCCATTAGGCCCGCTCTTCCGTCTGACCAGGCAAATTTCGCTACGCTCCTTTCATCAACTAGCAGAGAAAGGAGGTATTTCTTGGGCGAGAAACAGGCGATTTCCATTTGACTCTACTGCATTGTTATATTAATACTCACTAACAAGCAAGTTCTCTTGAGATTGAGACCGACATAGGTGGCTTTGGACATCTATTGGTGTCACTGCAATGCTTCTGAAGGTAGATCCGAGGGTTCGAGTCCGATTGTGGCAAGATTTCTGACACCAGCCACATCCAATTCAGAGGGAGAATTCTAGCGGCCAGCTGCTCTGATAGGAAGTTTTCCGTGCTTTCTCCGATTTACGGAATGCCGGAACAATACCCTAACAACCGGGCCACAGATCGCGCACGATCTTTCCTTCCTCTTTCTTGTCATATCCTCAACCCTTACTTACACACACGTACATTTAAATGCACTATACTATATTATTCCGGCAGCTTGAAGCATGTTTCCGTTGGAGGAAATACCTGGATGGCGAAAAACAGCAAGCGGACGTGTAGATCAGCGCCGGATCTAGCCATCTAGCGGAGTAAGATCATTGCCACGTTCCGCGATGAAAGATACAGTATATTTACGAGACTAATGACCTTAGCTGTCGTCGCGCCCGGAATCACCAATCAATCAATCAATCAATTGAAATCAGTGCTGGCTACGATAGTTCAGCTACAGTGCGGTGTTTCTACAATGTCGTTGGCAGGGAGGTCCGGCGACGCGAGTGCCAATGATAGCAGATTTTCGACCTCACTGCCTGGAGGTGGGTCGGATTCAATAACTTCCTGGAGAAGAATATGATTGATCGGTCTTTTCATATGGTTTCCCGGATCAATATCAGGCGAATGCCGAAGCAGTATCCTAACAAAATGCCATGGATCGCGCACGACCTTCCCTTTCTCGTTCTTGTCCCTTCCTTTCCCCTTGCACCTCGCCCACCCGCACACACATGTGCATGACATTTTCATGCTACACTACACTACTATCCTTGCCGGGGATTCAGTTGGACGCGTAGCCCGGGTGGGGCGGGGCCCTGCTGGGAGGGGAAAGACATCGAGAGGGAAATCCCGCAAGCCGTGATGTTGTCATGTTTCCATGGGGAGTGGACACCATCACCTTCATATAACACGCAATACATCTAGAAGACTAATGGCCTATGTCTCATTCACTCACTCACTCACTTTTGAGATCCGGAATTTTCCTCGCTCTTGTGTACCATAAATATTTGAATAATAAACGAAAATCATGAGATTTGTTGGCATTATATGGGAACAAACATTTTTCGCTCCCGCATAGTACAACCTATTGCCATTGGCAATTGAGCTGTTGATTTCAATTGATGGAACTGATAATTCGCATTAATTCGTGGTAAATTGTATCGGCTATTTTAAATTATTTTAATACCAGTAACTACTTACATGTTAGTGACTATTTATATGTATATGGACTATATAAGTAAAATACCGTGTATTGTTAGTATGCGCTTTATACTAAAATTTTGTAGATTTACAAAGTAATTGGAACGTCTTTGAAATTTGAAGCTTCGTTCGTTATTCAGCATCGTACTTGGTTCATCTCAATTACGCAAATTTGCAGTGAAGTCAAAAAGGACATTTTAATTGCGACTAGTTAAGTCACTTTCAGGGAACATTGACGAGACTATTTTACATAGACGGTCATTTCAGTTTACAGAGTCGTGCGCACTCGCATCTAATGTACTTAGAAAAAAAAAATGTAATTTTTGTGGAAGAAAGTTAATTTAAAACACTCTGCCAATCGATTTTCAACGTGAAGAAAAATGGAGACAACAACAAGCTACTTATGGAACAATATATTCACGAAACGTATTGCTTTCTTTCTCTTTTGTCTATGAACTGTGTAGGGTTTTGTCCATTTTGACGTTCATTAAAAATTTTATTATCAACATTATTAATATTATTAATATTATTATTAATTATATTATTATTAATTATATTATTAATATTAAATTCACTTCAACTAACAACAACTTCGGAGCATTATCATAGAAACGACGAGGCGCACAGTACTTTATAAATGATAGATAAATCAGGGGCATCGAAAATTAAAATGTTGTTATACAAGAACCAAAACAAAATTAATTGCAGTTTGCTTCAAAAGAGTAATTCCGACACATGACAGTTTGAAGTGTGAATTACCACACCCAAAGCGTGCCCCGTGCAATCCTGTTGAGCGAACGATGTTGGGGAAGTCCCCAGTTGACGGCCCGCCACCCGCCGCAAGTGGGAAGGAAACTCCTGTTGCGCCACGAGCGCTGGCTGGGGCGCGCACCGGACGCGGCGGCGGAGGCGGCGGCGGCGGCCGCGATGACATAGAGCGCCTCCTGCGTTGCAAAGACACTTGCAACCCATGATCAACATCAAATAATGCGAGTTGTCTGATTATTCACACTGCACGATCAACATTTGTTGATTGGTTTCTAGTTCTGTGAGCACAAACTGAATAAAGTAATTTTATACGTAAGTTTAGTGCGTGTTGTTACCGCAGGAACTGGCTGTGATCTTCCGCCGCTGTACGGTGAGATCCGGCGCCGACATACGTCCGGTAGAGGTGTTTTCTCCAACAAGGCATCTCCTATCAGTGGAACACTACCCTGCCGGGACATTCACTAAGCTCCCAACCGGTCTCCTGGCATGCGTGTTAGTGTATTGCATGAAATTGTAAGTACGTGTAAGTAAGGAATGAGGAGAGAAATAGGAAGCGGAAGGTACGAGGTCCGTGGCCCGCTTTTAAGGTACTACTTCGGCATTCGCCTGGTATTCATCGAAGAAACCCCGGGAAACTACCGATCAGAGCAGCCGGCCGCTAGAATTCTCCCTCAGTCACCGACTGAACTCGAGCTGGCTGTGTAGCCAGTGTCGAAAATCATGCCTCCGTTGGAACTCGAACCTACTGATCAGGATGACCCGTGATGTAGTGATCAGACTGCCCACCTTCCAATTGTGGGTCCCGGGGTTGACATCCCGGTTGATTTTTCTGGAATTTGTAAAGAAAAAAAAAAGGTTCGCGGTAAATCTGTTCAGGCTCTGCTCTTGCTTCTCCTGCGTCTCATTTCACCATTGGTCCGTCATCATTGAGATTATAACATCAATATTCTCCATCACTCACACAACCGTCATTTATCTCACGTTTGGCCCCGTCAGGTATCGGGAAACAAAAAATATATCGATGCTAAGGATGAATGAAGAAGACCAGCAGATTAGTGATCAGGCAGCGCACGTTCCACTTTTGGGTACCGAAGTTCAAATGGAGGTCAATTAAGTGGAATGTTCGGTGAATGAAGGGAGGTCATGGCAGGGGTTCTAGGAGTTCTCCAGCTCCCCCCATATTAATTCCCATAATGCAACATTCTCTCGCTTCGCGTTTGTTCGACCAGAGCTACCATCATCATGATAGTGAATCTTGGGACGCACGCTGCAGTCACTGTTACAAGCATTTTCATTTCTCGGGATTACGTGACTTCTATCGTACTCAATGCTAACGTGATTAACCCCGATTATTCTGGTGTAGTACCGTTATCCGACTTAGCTCTCCCGTGACGTTACATGTCGCACATTGCAGAGGATGAAGTGTAAGTTCGTATTGTACATGATATGGATGCTTCGCATTGTGCATAAGCGGTCGTGTTGATTTTTCTTAGAGAAAATTGCACAACATTAAGCTGTGTACTGTATAAGGTATGAATCCTCTTTTCAGCCTCTTACTCGATATGAATCATTACGATAGCCACAATACTACTTTATAGTAATTGATCTTTAGCAGCACACAGTCCTCACAGTCTGCTCGGCACTATCGTCGTCTTCAAACGAATCGTTAAGCAAAACTTCAAGCGATTGCCTCTAACGTGAACCATATTGTTTTACAATACGCTGTACAAAAGCTACCTAGTAATGATTTGTACCCCTGAAATGGCTGATCCCTTGTATGTAGACGTTAGAGTAAGAAGGAACCCGTTCGACAGGTCGGAATATAAGAGAAAGTCATGCTGGATGATAGCCTTGTAAGAGATTGTTTCGAAGTCACCTACCAGCGTTCCAACTGCAAACGAACGCATTCACAAATTGAGCACATGGACATAAACGTGCAGTTATGGTGCCAGCCGTTGCCAAGCAGAAGCAGTCAAAGCAGTCACTTCTTGCAACTAGAGGGTTGTCCAACTGGCGGCCCTCGGGCCGCATGACTTATTTTGGCCCGCGAAAAATTTTTAGTTAAAAGTAAAATCATTTTCATTTACGTGGGTTGCCCGAGTAATGAAAATATGGCCCGCAACCATATTAAAGGTTTTAGTTGTGACTCGAGGCCTTGCAAAATGGATACCCCTGGGGGTCATGTATCTCATATGAAAGGAAGTTCAGTTGAGTGAGGCAGCTCTGCAGAGGAGGATTCGCAGTGGAACGGGGCTGGTCTTGCGTCACAGCGTTGGTGATACGGCGGTGGCGAAGGCGTCAGCGGCATTTCCTTACGCTGTAGCGGTCGAGATAGCGCCCCCTCCCCCCTACAAATGCACACACACACGAGACATCCGGCGCACGGCAAACCCACAACGGCACGGCGGTCACGCAGCGATAGGAGATACGGAGAAGCAGGCGAAGAAATCCGGCTAATCTGTCTCGCGAAAGGAGAGGAAAGTAATTGATAATGCCCAACACTTGCAAAATCTTCGGCTCTCTCTTCTCATCTCTCTCTCTCTCTCTCTTTCTTCGTCTCTTTTTCCATACTTCCCTTACCCTTCCATCGCCTCTCCACCATCTCTTTCGCTCTCTCCATCTCTTCATTTCCGACTCTTTCTCCATTTCCGACTCTTCATTTCCAACTCTTTCTCCACCTCTCTCTCTCTCTCTCTCTCTCTCTCTCTCTCTCTCTCTCTCTCTCTCTCTCTCGACTAGCATCCGTTGTAGAACATAGATAGTAATGCGTATAAGCTGGGGAAGGAAGGATCGCGCGAGATCGGTGGCCGTTTGTTTAAAAAATTGTTCTAGCATCCTAATAATGATCGACAGAAATCACGGAAACCAACAAACAAAACTGAAACCGACATAATGAAGTACTGTAGCTAGAAAGAAAAATTGTCAATCTATGATTGTTTAAATGTAGGTGCTCAGATTCGGTTACAAACATTGAATTAAAAGTACAAGACTGAATTCATCTACATTTCTAGTGCTGTTCTTGACCCCTCAAACTGCGATCGTCTCCAGGGCTAAATTTGCTTCTTGCTTGGGGCCCTTCCTTGAGCTTATCTCACTCCGGTTCGCGAATCAAATGCAGCCTTTGCGATAGGCGCCTCGCCACTCTCTACCGCCCCCCCCCGCCCCCCCCCCATCGCAGCAAGAAAGCTCACTCCAAGGGGTTTTCCTCGAGTCTGCCGCACGAAGTTTCGTATCATCTTTTTATATTCTTGCTGCGCATCTTAACAACCTTGAACGGATTTTCAAGTTTGGCGAGTATCATTCTAGAAAATTATTTCAATGAAATTCAGTAGTTTCATTTTATATCATCCCTCTAACGTAGTTGTTTTATGATTGATTGATTAGCGATTCCGGACGCCTCAACAGCCAAGGTATTTAGTCCCGTAAGGGTAGTGCGTGTGATCGTACCAACTGGATGGCGATCCGACACCGTCTTGCCCGTCGTCATGCGGGAGTTTTCCCAAGTCAGGTATCTCCCACCAACGGGACACCGCCCCAACCGGGTCAAGTTCTTAACCTCCCGACTGACCTTCTGACTGACTTGTCTGGTAGTGTATGACACGACTCGATTCCTAGGACCATCCGGTCAGAGGCAATGCAATGACATCAATTGATGGCGGTAATTATATTATGAAAACAGTGGAAATCCATCAAGCTATGTGTAAGCTCCTCCTGCAATTTTTAATTGTATTTTTTTACGGTTGCTCTTAAAACTAAACGGCCATTTAACTGTTTCTAAAAGATTTTCTGTCTAATAACCGTCTTCTCTAAAACCTATTCGTCTACTATATCATTACATACGTAAGTAAATATTATATTCAACACAAATTTAATTTTTCTTACATCACAGGCAAGCGCTGATTAAATAAGTAAACAACGTTCCAATTTCAGAACAGGATATCTACCGATTTCAAACTTCTTTTTAGAAGGTAGAATGTTGTGAATTGTTACAAAATATAGTTCGCACAGTATAGTTCGCGGATAGTTTCAGCTATTATCTCATCGTAATATGCAGAGGAATATTTAACAAAGGGGACAAACATATTTCCGAATACGTTATGATGTGATTATGATACATGTGATACATATACATTATGATACATTATGATGTATGTGATTGCCAGTGGTAGATGACATCGAGATCCCTTGATTAACATTCAGAATTACGAGTAATATTGAGAACGTTGTTAATACTAGATTATTACGTTAGTTTATATTTGGGCATAGGCTGGTGCCAAACTAAATTTTCAAGACGATATTAATAACAATCTAACTGAACACATACTCAGAAGTAAATTTGTGATTTAAAAAGGAAGGCTGGTTTGTTTTACTTAGGAATAACGCGCATGCTCAACATCAAAATGCTTCTGTCTGTTCGCATACGACTGTGCCATTCATAAAGTTGTTCGCTTACAACTCCACGTAGATTTATTCGTTCATATCTTTCAAGATAACGTCACGATTACAGATGTTTAATTTGTCACATTCACTTTACTGAACTTCAAGGCAGTAGGTGTCACCACACACTTCTTCAATGTTTATCCTCTATACTAGAGAACAAATAGTAAAGATAATCAAGGAAATGAACAACACGGGAGAGGAGCGTTCTTTCTGCAAAAGAAATGGATGCTACACTGACTTAAATGTGTGATCGTTGACCATTCGAAGGTTACTGACTTTTGGCCAGCAAATGTTTGCATGTAATTATATTCAAGTTACAATCTTGGTCAAGTTAACCAAGAGGTTTGGAGAACTGTTTTAGTGGATAACCGACCGAGAGCTGGTTTTGGTGCAGATAAAGCGATAGGATGAGTCCTGCCATGTCCCCTAGTTAGGTTATCGCGTGATAAAATAGCTACAGTTTCTCGCGAAGATATGTCCATTCTGTGAGGTGACACATCTGTCCCATTCTTAAATTTGCTCTTTAATTAACTCAACTTGCTGGTAAATGAGGAATGTTCCTACACATTATATTTCGTGCAGTACTACGTGACGTAGAAATCAAATTAATCTATTATTACCGCAATCTTACCTGTGTGCAGAACGTTGTGTTATATGATCGTAAATGAAACTTTTTATGAATTAACAGTGCAGAAAATGATTGAATGAGATGCCGTAATTCTATCGAATATTTCTGTTCTACTTCCACAATTTTCCTTCTGAAAAAGTCAACAAATCCCAATCTAAAATCTGCTGTGTTAGAATTTGCAGGTAGAGTCTGTATTAAATTCACTATAAAAGTCAATGTTAATGTGTAAGAATTAATGAGTAATAAGACACTACGACTTCATGGAACTTCAGCTAAGCAACTATGATTCAAGTTAACAGCGAATGCTAGCGATTCTGAGAGCAGAAAGTAAACACAGATAAGTTTACTAAACTTATTTCACAAATACTGCTTTTATAAACGAACACACCTAGGAAAAAAGAATGATAGCTATAAAAAAAACTCATGACAGCTATATTCATTTGCATTCTTAACAAGCTTTCGGGCGGATTGGCAGGAATTGCTTGATCCGGGGTAAATTGAAAAATTTAATAGGTTCATTATGCGGCATTTCCGTGAACGAATGAAATAGTAGCTACATTAATGACAACCTCACATCTGTTGCTTCAATCAGCATAAATATTATTTAATAATAGAAACCCTGTGCATATTATTTCAACTATTTGCCATTCGGTTCTCGGGAAACATCTACCAAGAATATTTTTGTATTGGGAACTGAAAATTAAGTATCCTACATCCTGATATAATTTATGAAAACATTCTTGTCATCTTCTGTAAACTGGTCATAACAGGTGTCATACTTCTGTAAACTGGTAAATGTTTCATACACAAACATACGAGTATTAGTTGGGTAGTGCACTTTCATTTTAGATTTTCAAATTTCAAATTTTAATTGTCGTTATTCCAAATCTCTGGCACACCAGGTTAATTATAACATTGGATTACTATCCGAAGCCCAAGAGGCGGAGGAAGTTCTGCTCTCATTTGAAGAGGGCTCTCAGAGGTTCTGCGAATCACAATGTAGGACACGACCAAAGTAAAAGCGCGTCGCGTGTCCCAAGCACACAAGTACTTCTCAATCGGGTAGCCCTTCAATTCCACGGCCCGTCTAAGGTTTTCTCTTGCCTTGGCCTGAAGACTCTCTAATTCAGCCCCGCAACAAAGCGAAATCAAGAACGGGCTTTCTCAGCAAGCGGCGCTCATAATGTTCCCTCCGAACGCAACTGTGGCCACACGGAACGTCGATTCGATTCAGCCGAAAGACGTCTCACTGCTCGGTTTTATTCGGCGGAGATACCCAGTCCAGGAAGTCTTGATTTACTCATAACGAGGGGAGAAAAATCAAACTTAAATCCCACAGAAAACACGCCGGAAACGACTCTGCCCGTCGCAAAATCCACATTAAGTGATCGGGATTGGAGATTGTGAGAAGTTAATCGTGTGGTTTGTAAGGGAGAATCCCGGCTAGGATTGGAAACGATATGTTTCCTCAACTTCTGTTGCTTTTCTTTCAACATTAGTAGTGTTGATTATGGGGGAAACGTTTGAGTATATGGTAGTTACCCAAAACAATTCACGATTTTTATTTTAATCCTATTATTAATTCAGGTCTATCATAAAATTCATTCACAGCCTTCAATATTGTAATGGAATACGAGAAAATTAATTACTTTCAGTGCCCTATGACTCTTCTAATATCCGATTCCTACCCGGATACTTCAGATGTGAACGCTTGTAGCCCATGCCCCGCACAGGCGTGTCTATGCAAATAGGATTTGTCGGTGGATGATTATCAGTTACCAATTTGACACTCTTCCAAGGCCCTCATGGAGTTTGCACCGGATTGTGTAGAATTGTAGTAGTTATGTTTCTTCTGACCAGTGAATCTTCCTAAAGACTACTTGATAATATCAAGAATATTTGCTAAAACATCATGCCGTCATATTCTAATAACAAATACTGTATTTAATCACCATTTATTTACATTATAAACAATTGTTGGTTTTGAAATAATGAAAACTTACCGATACGAGAGAATTTGAATTAAGTCGGCTACATTATATAGCTAGATTTAACAACTCATTTAACCCTTTTTTATATTACCAAATAGTGTTGCTTTTTAGAAGTACAAAGGGGTCTTACCCGGTTAACCTTACACCATACCCGTTTTGGCTGTTCAATTCATTCTAATAACTACGTATAGTACATCGTACCCAATAAGAATATTTCAAAAATCGCCGTATTTGAGTGAAGTACGGAAATGTGGTTAGAAAATAGCCTATTTTTGCTAGGATATATTTTAAGTGCATCTGATACATACAGAGCAAAACACTGATACATACAGAGCAAAACACTTCGTCTTAATAAATTAAATTAAATTTAAATTTAAAAAAATAATAAATTTCGAGGTGTCACTTTTCTGGTGCCCCTTACGATCTCTGGCCATGACGCTTCATCTCGTTTCCATCTCTCTGCCGCCGTCAACTGCCTGCCGAGGTACTAGGCCAGCGCGCCATCTTCGTTGACCCGGCGCATTCCAGGCACGACGGCGCGACAGCTGATTCGGCTGTGTCATGCTCCGGCACGCCGGGCCTCCCCTCCCCCCTTCTCCTCACGGCCGCTACCGCCCCACCACCTCGCAAGGCTCCCCCTCCACAGCCCCGCCCCGCATCCTGCGGCGGAAACACGGCTGATTCTCGGAAGCAAAAAGAAGGAAAAGAAAGAACGACTTCCGCGACGTTGTTGTGGGAAACGGAAAACACGGCCCGGGTACAGCTGAAGCTGAACACATAGGGAAACTGCGCATTCACCAACCATTTGATTGATAACTAAGGGGCTGATTTAAATGACATGTCATATTTTTCTTTTCACGTTACAACACTGATTTTTAATGTAGGCATTTAATTTTACGTTATGACCAAAGGAAATGACTTTCTATAAGACTTTTTGTTGCATTTCTCGTCGATTTTGACTAATAGTTTTTTTTTTATCTTTTCCCGTCATTTTTAAGCATTTTTGCTGCATTTATCAATTTTAATACCATTTTAATGGTTCTTGCGTCGAATAATATTTACGTGAAGCAACTAATGTCCACGGAATTCTTGAGTAGCTATTTCGATTTCTTCGCTCAGAAATTATAATGTGTCATTCTGAATATGTAATCTAAAGTTCCTGTGATCAGCGCCTTTGTCGGCAGATTTCGCGATAACTATAGGGAGAGATTACTTGGTAAAGATGAGCCAAACATTTTGAAGCTGAGTTCATTTTAACGAAAGGAAGAAGCCTCGATTAGTGTAGATTGTATCAACAACGTATCCAACAGCTAAAGTTGTTCATCTGAACTGGTTTTGATCAAATTTTTTACATCATTTTTCTTTGCTTTTATGGCATTTTAAAAACAATTTATTTATTATTTTTGGCGATCTTTTAGGCCATCAAAATCCTCTATTGATAACTGTCTTTCCTCCATTACGTTCGACTTCAACTGGGCAGCCAGCCTTCTGTCATTCAAAATGGAGTTTGTGCACGCCATAGCGGTCAGCACTATCGATCTTCTACGCATGCGCAGATGCACTAAAGTGATGCGAAACTTCAACTGCTTATGAGCAGATCTGTAGTGCTTTAACGTACGAGGGTTGACAAACTCCCAACTGTGGTGCTGTCGACTCGCGTTTAGTATCAGTCATAATTGATGTTTTTCGCGGACGATTTCCTTATAGCAGGGTCCAAGCCAATGCCATTCCTGGAATGGATGAATGATTTGGTGTATAGGATCGAGCGCCTTTATCCTTTTTCGCGCTGATAATGTCAGATACACAGGAAGCAAATAGCATGGCATCTGTTGTACGTTGCATAGTCCCAATCGCTTTATCACCCGCCCACCAACTCGCTATCTTGTTGACAGGAGATCGGGTGAAGACTGAAGTCCCATTGATTCAAACAAGTCCATGCGAAACGTAGTAGGTCTTGGTGTCAGAAGAGTGACTGAGTTTTTTGTACTTTTAAGTTTAAGCTAATATTTTGCGATATTTTTTCTGTTCTTTTATATTAAATTTATTATATCAGTGTACTCGTACATGGTATAATGAAATTACTTTAAGAAGATACCACTTTGACAGATTGGGAAACAAATGAACTTCATGTGGGGTGATGACAATACAATTGATATTTACAAATGAGCTAACTAAACGAACGCACAGACAAAATGAGTGGACCTAACTTGCAGTTATGTTGCAAACAGTAGCCAAGCAGTAGCTGTCACAGCCGTCCCTTTTTATATTAATATCTCTTAATGACGTTCGTTTCATTGTTTTGTATAATCTCCCAGCGTCCGCGCAGTAGGGTAACTAGGCCTATTCGCAGAGAAAGCGACATCATTCGTGGCCACGGAAGTCTCAGGCTCCCGCCGTCGGAAGCTCTGCTGACTGGCAACGAAAGGCCGCGTAGTAAGCAGGTTAGGTCTCGTGTTCATGGACTTGGTCCTGGTCAGGGTGAAGGCGAGGAGATGCTCTCGCCAGATAAACCCGAGCGCTGGCGGTTCTGCGCTTCGCAGCTACGCGTCACTCGCAGTTGTGGCCGGAAAGGAAGTTCGGTTCGGTTTCGGTTCGCCGGTTCGCGTCGGCCGTTTAACATTGTCATT
This sequence comes from Gryllus bimaculatus, assembly GCA_017312745.1. Taxonomy (NCBI): domain Eukaryota; kingdom Metazoa; phylum Arthropoda; class Insecta; order Orthoptera; family Gryllidae; genus Gryllus; species Gryllus bimaculatus. The sequence goes on along the minus strand of BOPP01000033.1, from coordinate 10,610,793 downwards.
AGTATTGGAAATTATTATTATTATTATTATTATTATTATTATTATTATTATTGTCTTCCAGGACTGACTATTTCCCATCCGATAGGACATTTATTTCATTTACACCTCAACATTCGAAACTTTGAGGACATTGGAAAGTTAATTCATTACATATATGACCACATATTTAATTTTATTTCTTCTGAAATAATTTAAAAATTACTCGAAGTCGAGGAGAGACACTGCCTATCTTTCGCTTTATTGCCAAACGAAGCTCGTAGACTGTTCCATTGCCCGGACAAACGGGATAAAACTTTCCGAACAAACGGGTTAAAATGACGATTCGTATTTGAATATCCTCTCCTAAGTGTCCGCCTTGGATTAACTTTCTCCATACTTCCTCATAGGCAATTTATTTACAAATATTCGTAATGTGCGGCCATGTATTTCCTTGGTTGCAGCATTAAAGGGTACAGCTTGTATGCTCAGTTTGTAACAGAAGGACGTCCATGAGATGTATGTTACATTTTGAAACCTAAGTCATTTCCTTCATTATTACCTAAGTGAAACAAAAGTGACTGTTTAAAATTAGTTGAAATTTCATGTAGATTTGAAAACAATTTTTGAATTTTAATTACAATATGTATTTTTGATTAATTTTACCATTCTTTTCTAGTTTGAAGTTAATAATATAACAACATCGAACAAATGTTAAGAGAATGTTCATTTTTTTATTCCGCCCCCTCAAAATTTCTTTATAAGAAAACATCAAGTCTTGATGATTCACCTGTACCTCCCTCTCTGTGAAAAATCATAGGTAATTTACACAAACTCGTAAATATGTTTAATTGATCGCATGTCCTACCCAAATTAAATCGTTGAAGAATAAAATTGCTAGAAAAAGGAAGCTCAATGACACTGGGATGACTAACAGATACCGCATTTTGAAACTGCCTGCGTCTCTTTTTGTCTCAGGAGTTTCCAATTTCTTGCTCACTGTTGGTTTCCTGGCCATTGCCTGCCGTTACCATTCACAGCTTTCATCGCGTACATTTCCGGGTCAATGCCTGCCCGAGAAGTGACATTACAGGACGCATTTTCACCTGCTTTTTCCACACACATCCCACTTGGTTCCAGCTCGTTAATAGGGTGTTTTTTATTACCTGGTTTGGTGTCCTTTCCGGTTTCCAATTGGCAGTTGGTTTCCTGTTCTGTGCCATCTAGAGGTATAGGTAGTTTTCACCGTACTTATTCTTTTTTTTAAATTCCTTGTACCTTCGATTTGAAGATCGTTCCGTGTTCTGCTCGATCGCGTTTCCTAAAGCATCCTCCCATTTTTTTGGAAGAATGTTTCTTCCACTCTGCTCTCTTGTTTTGGCTCCTCGCTCTCACAAAATGATTGGGCTATTCTATCATCCGTTTTTGTAATAGTTTTCGATTTTTCACTAACCGTGAGAATGGCTGAATTCGTCATAGATGTGTAGCTAGTGTCGCAAATCCTGCCATCGCCGGGACTCGAACCCTAGGCCAGAGGCACGGTAAGGGGCCGGTCAGAGGCACTGCAGAGACATTAATTGATACCGAGTTACCGTGCCGAGGAAGGTTAATAAGGGAGTTTTTCCACGCCATAGCGGACAGCCATATCTATCTTCTGCGCATGCGCTGATTCACAAAAGTGATGCGTAAGTTGAACTGCGCATGCGCGGACGATCGTTAGTGCTGTCCGCTATGGCGTGGAAAAAGTTCCTGATTGCGGTTTCAAACCGCAAATTTCGCGGTCTTTCTGTGACCGGGCGTTTCCGCGTGGCTGCCCTGCCGGGGCATTGGCTGCGCTGGTCGAGGCTGGTGCGGGGCGACATGGGATGCGAAGCGACGGAGCGGGGAATGGAGGGCGAGGGGGCGGGGCGGGGCGGGGCGGGGGGGGCGGGGTTGTTCGCGGTGGACCGCGTTTTATTTTAGTTGGCAGCCGCTAGGGTTCACGCTGGCCGCGGCAGGAAATTAGCCGTCCGCGTGGGCCCGGCGTGCCGGTAGCCGCCCCACCCAGGAGCGCGGACGGTGGGGGGGGGCTAGGCGGGGGCGGGGCGGGGCGGGGGGCGGTGCGGGGAAAAAAAAGAGGAGAGAGGACCATGATCTTGTTTTCGTAAACCCGTGTTGTGATACAATCCGCCTTCGAGCACTACGTCCTGCTGCTGTGTAGTGGGTGATTGGTTCACGGAAAGATCGGTTAACGAAAAGTTCAAATCGATTAGGAACAAGTTGGATTACGCACACCTTCGCGAATTATTTTCGTTTTCGGATGACAAACGTTTTACGGATAATGTGTACATCGTACAAGGAAAAAAAAGTTGCTGTGAGCAAGATTTTTTCTGACATTTATGAACGATTTCTGAGGCACGACTTTAAAACAATTGTATACACCAGTACTTAATTACTTTGCAATGATGCTGAAGAAGAAACATTCACACTGGTTAGATTGTAAGTGGCCCAACAGCAACAAAACTGATATGAACGAAACACTGCAAACGAAATTATTATTATTATTATTATTATTATTATTATTATTATTATTATTATTATTATTATTATTATTGAAAACTTACTAAGAAATCATATTAGGACAAATTAATACTTTTTTCTCCAAAAATTCTAAAAGACCTATTAATTGTAGCGCTTGGTTTCGTAATGATCTGAATGTCCTAGATTCACGCAAAATAAAGGAAAAATTGTAGTGAAAATATTCTCTTATAACCCATACACCTTTCTGAAATATATTCTAACTTGGATACGTAAATCAATTTACAACAATAATCTAAGAAATCATGCTTTTGGTACTTATTGTTAGACCCTTATAAAACGCAACATTTCAATTGCAGAATGTGAAGGACTTATTATTGTTTCTCTCTGTGAGGAGTGTTTATATTTACCTACAAGTACAACAATTCAATAGGTCAAGGCGATTCTACTGCGTGCTACCACACTCCACCAAAACATCGGTATTAAAGTGGATGCAACGTCCCATCGCAAACCACATCTGCCTCCATCCTCTTTAATCTTTCGCTCGTGGAACCCAGACAGTCTTCCCTTCCTCTGAGCCAGAGCTTCCTCATTGGAACTGGAGCTTCCACGACTCCATCCATCCACTGTCCAACGCCCCATCTCGATTGTGAATGAGGATGAGTAATCTACACTACCTCGTGTATCCTCGTGTATCCTCGTGTTTCTCAGCAAGAAGACACATTTGCCGTCTCTGACAAAGGAAATATTTGCTTCGTGTTCAATAATTCGACACGTGATTGGGAGCTCATTTTTAAAAAATAATTTAAATAATATTGAAATTAAAATTTATAAATTCCAATAAATTATAATTACAATTTATTGGAATATTTACTAACTGGATAAAACATTGTGCGATGTGCTTATCGTAACAATTTATTGCAAAAACTCTTACACTCACACTTACACTTACACTTACACTTACACTTACACTCACACTCACACTCACATTCACACACACACACACTCACACACACACAGACCAGACTTTGGTGGCTTAAGGCATCAGTTGATGCCATTTCAGTGCCTTTGACCGCGGGGTTCGAGTCGTAGGGTTCGATTCCCGACGGTGACAGGGCTTTCGATACTAAATAGAATACTGTACGGATAGTAAATAACTATTAAGAGCGGACGTGATGTTTTTGTTTTCGGGTTGAATGTTATGTTTCAATTCTAACTTTCAATGTACGCAGTGAAGTCGCTACCACGTTTTGTCGCCTTCCAGTAACTAATATAGGCCTACTCTCGCGCTCGTCCTGCCGCCCGGAGGCCGGGGTCAGCCACGAGGCGGCTCGCCTTGCCAACGCCCCCGGCCCGGCCCCGGTGCTTCCGTCTGCGCCAATCGATTCCTCGCCGTTTCGGAAGATGACCCGCGCGCTTCGCGTAATTGCGATTGCCGTCCCACGATGTTCTCGTTCCTTGCTGCAACGAGCCGATGTAGACCTTCAACGTCCGCCATCTTGGGTATTGCAGTCCGGCAGTGCTATGTTGGCATTCACAAAGCAAACGTAGACACAAGCAAAACGCATAGACGTAGACATTAACATAAGTGAGACACTGAAGTATTCACGATGTCTAACATAAACGTAAGCGAAATAAGTGTTTCTGTTGGCTGTGAGGCATTCAAGTTTACTATTGGTTGGATGTGACAGTCGATTTCGAGATATTGACTATGTCCATGGCCCATTTAGCGTTAGTTCGTCTATCGACTTCGATTCTCGCTTTTGAGTTAACGTACTGCGATTGGTTCATTTCGTATGGCTTACTTAGGCATTTAACACAGAAGCTTGAAGCTTTTAAATTAACGTATCTCGTGTTATGCTTATGCAAACGCATTGTGAACGAGTTCACTTGTGGACGTAGTCGTAACTTTTATGTTAACGCCATGCTTACGTTTATGTTTGCATTGTGAATGAGCCTTCCATTGGAAGGAGATGGTCACGCGTTTGTCGTGGTTCTCTGCAATCGTCCGTCTCTTTGTGCCGCTATCTCCTTCCCTCCCTCCCCCCCTCTCTCTCTCTTTCTCTCTTTCTTTCCTCTCCCTCCCTTCTCTCCTCTCTCTCCCCCTCTATCTCATCTCTTTCTCTCTCCTCTATCTCTCTCTTTCTCTCCTCTCTCCTCTCTATCTCTCTCTTTCTCTCTTCTTCCCCTCTCTCTCTTACCACTCTCTTTCCTCTCTCTTCCCTCTCTCTCTTTCCTCGGATTTCGGCCTGGCGTCCTCTCACTCGCAGTTCCACCGAGCCCTTGCCAAAAGGTAATGAAAGGAGGCCCATGTGGTGATGGGATGTCAGCCCATCGCCCGGCCCTAACTTTGGGAATGTCGAATGGCTGACCGGCCCTGGGCAACAACCTGGTGTCACTGCCGTCACTCAGACAGGGAGGTGCTTGGGTTTCACTCCCGACGGTAGGGTTTTCGACACTAGCTACACAGCTGTAGGTCGAATTCCTGGAGGAGAATTCTAGCGGCCGGCTGTTCTAATCAGTAGTTAGTTGTCCGTGGTTTCTCCGATTAAAACCAGGCGAATGCCGGAACAGAACCCAAAGGGATCGTACCACTAATTTCGTCGATTTCAGTCAAGATAAATAAGTTTATATGGCTCACGAACAACTCTCTGAAATAAATATACGTATTTTTTGTTGTGCTCGATAGTTTTGAACAGTCAACATTTAATTTTTTAATGTAAAAATTATCATAATAAAAAAAATCAGATGTCCATAAATTGAACGTTCTTGGCAGTGACAAAGTATGAAAAACTATCCAGTTTCTAGTTCTCTTCGATAAATGCAGTTCATTGTTTTTGTATTAGCCATTCAGACAATAATCTATTGTTAATTATTTTTATTATTTTATGTCACTTATTTTGACGGTTAACACTCACTACGTTAAATACACGACCTCCATACAATTACCCCCCCCTTCGCACATTAATGTGCGAGGTTATTGAACCATGTGTTGAAATACAACGACGTTTTGTATACAATATATTATTGTCATCGATGTTTCGTTTTGAACATAGACTGTTTGAAACGCCAAAGCTTTGTAGGCGATGTCGGATCCGTAGTCCCTGCACCGTGGTTTGGGCGCCGACGTGACTCGCTTCTTTCTGTTATCTGCTTTCTCCCGTGCCAGGCTCCCAGGTGGCACCTGCCACAGAGGCAGCACTTGCGCTTGCGCCTCCACCAAACTCTCGGCCCACGGCGCCGCGCGGCTCCTCTGCTCTGCCCCTGCTCCAGCCAGCTGGAGGGCCGTTAGAAAATGTTCGTCGACCGCAGAAGAATCTGAGCTTTATTTGCGTTTTGGTTTTAGCTGTAACGTTCTACAATGTTTTATCTTTAATAACTTACTTGCATCTTGAGTGTAATAAAAATGTGTGTTCGCGTAAAACTGGAAACGTTTGGAGATTTCTCTCCATTTTTTACGAACACCTTTGAGCAGCCGAGGAAAAACATAGCGGGTTCTCGATTTCAAAATGTGATCCAAAATTTGTTTAGTCTCCAAAATGTTTGTTCCTGTACATGAGTTTGTCCGCAATGCAGTGAGGCTGCTGCCGGGCGAGGGGGAGGGGGGGCTGGCCGGGCCGGGCCGAAACGAATCGAATCGAATCGGTTTTGGCCAGGCCGGGCCGGGCCACGCCGGGTCAGTTCGGATCGGATCGGATCGGATCGGGTTGTGTTGTGTTGGGTTGGGTTGGATTGAGTCGGGTCGGGTCGGGTCGGGTGGGGTCGGTCCGTGTCGGCCGGGCAGCGCGCGGCCGATCAGGGCTGTGCCGCAGTGTGATAGGGGTTGGGAGGCAGAGTGAATGGTGAGGTGATGAGATCGGACGAGGGAGTGGGGCGGAAAGGGCTGGGCGGGCCGGGCGGAGCGGGCGGGGTAGGGTAAGCGGGAAGAGATATTAATAAATCTACGGGCAACGCCTAAAATCAATTTATTTTTTAGTTTGAGTTCGCAAAAACTTTAATTTTTTTCAATTCACAACATGCGAGACGGCAGCAATGTTGATTCATATCACCCGTGTTTTGTTTACACTGGCCTTTTACGGCCATAGGCGTCCCGCAATGTGCGTCATTGCCGTACGCCTACCGCGAAGTGCAACTTTCAAAACCAAAAACATTCATAGACACCACCATTTCCGTTTATTCCCGTGTGGAAGTTCCACTTCCATTCCTGAAAAGTTCGAGACCACTCGAACAGGACTCGACATCCGTTTCGAGTCTTGCTTCGCCCTGAGGCCCATGAACTAGCGCCATCTCACCGGGGACGACGCATCGGTGCGTGGAGACGGGGCACGCACTGGGAGGGCACGGGGCTTACGTAAGTGCACATCGTTTCCAACGAGCCGTGCGCACGTGTCGTCACACTCGCACGTGGAAAGGAACTCGGTCGTCGTTGCCCGTCAGCGAGAGGAGTGGTCGGAGAGAGAAGAGAACTTTCTGAAGCCGCACAGCTGCACCGCAGCTGGAGTTTCCGATATCCGCGAGTTTCCGACATGGTTAAGAGACCTCGCTCACTCTCGGGATTTCCCGGATACTCTCGCGAGTTCCTCGTAATTTTACGTCTTCCGCGTGACTCGGCCCGAGCGAACATTAGCGTCTGCGGTCACCACTCGGGGAGTAAAAGGCCCATAAACGCAATCCGACGGCTCACGATTTCCTTTGGGTGAGATTTCCTTAGTTGCTGGTTCTGTCAACGTTTGTGCTCTGGATCATAGGCGTACGCGTTCTAAATCAAGAGTGGGGTGGAACTTGAGTTCTGAGCTCCTTAATTTCATGAAATAGCTCAGATATTATTTTGTGTTAAATTATTATAAAAATGCTGGATACTCTTCTTTCAACATTTGAACTGTGTTCTTTGCGATGTAAAATGCAGGAAGTAGAGAGGGATGTTTGTCCGGGAGGGAAGAAACAGTCCTATGGTCACTGATCTGTGTCCAGGTGCCGCAAGCAAAACTATTTATTTATTTATTTATTTATTTATTTATTTACTGAGTATTTATTTGTCATCGAAAACTTAAATAAAATATATATCATGAAACTGCAAAATGACGAAACCCACATTATGTATGAAATTAACATAGATTCATTGTCTAAGAATAGCCCTTCCTATTTAGGCAAAATATTGTGTGCCCCATAATTTAAGACGATTAAAAAATATCAAATTATATTCATTGTAATGATAAAGTATGAAACTCATCCACTCATAAAATAAGTTTATTTCCAAAGCCTAACTTAAACTCTAAAAACTCATCCAGTTTTGTTGCTCTCCTGTAAAGTTAAGTTTTTGTTGGTTATGACATATGGCAGTTTCATGAGCGCTATGTGACGTAAGGTGGGGGGGGGGTACAATCTGGGCAGCTTTTCTAGATCTCCAGAAAATGTACACCTCTCTTTTGCAGTTGAACTGTAAATCACTGCCTCACCGAGCATGATCGCAACATTTGAAAGTTCGAACGTTGCACTTCCATGTAATAGAAAAAATATTTGTACTGGCAAACGAACATTTGTAATTTTTCTTACAAATTATCACACACCCGCCCTACTTTTTCCGCGAACACCAAAAATTTCAACATAACGTTCGCAGAAAAGGGAGTTACTATAATGCCCAAAGCAAGGCGTCGGGGAATCGAGATAAATTTTCTCAACGAATCGAGGGAAGCTGGACGAAATGTGGGCAACTCAATCCATCTTCAAGATACGTTTCAACTCGAAAGGCGTACTCTACAGATCAGTATTATGTCAAAGAACGGTTTATTTTTTGTTTATTTATTTATTTATTTATTTCCACAGACCAGCATAACTGCTTTATAGGATCGTTTACATATAATAACAACTTAAAATACAAGTATACAAATAAATAAGACAGCAGAATACCATTCAATCAACATTTAAATAAGGATAACATTCATAAAATACAGTCATTCTTTTGATAAATAGAACGGTTTATAGTTGGTCTTGGTCTATAGTTGGTTTATAGTGTGACGTCATGGATACTCACAGCGACCACAGACACAGAGCTTTCGTATAACAATATATTTATTAACAAAGAAAACAAAACAAATATATACACTTAATAATTTACTTACACCCTAGCTCTGATAGACCTACTATCCCCTGATCGCGGGAGCGATCCAAAACCCGATTGAAGATGGTTTTGATTGTGGCATTCGCCACTCCTACTTTTGAAGCGCGCACAAAGCCTAGCTTCCGTGACCGGATGTCACGCTGGGACACAAAGTCCGTTCTGGCGCACCAACGGCTGGTTTGCCTCGATCGCAGGAGCGATCTTATCCGATTGAGAATCGGCGTGAATCGTGGCACTCAACCACTCTTCACCTCGGAGCACGCACACAGCATCGCTTCCTCGTGACCGCAGTCACCCAAGGACATAAAGTCCGCAGGCTTCGTCAACTAATGACTCCAGCCTCGCGAGCCTGGCTCGCATATGCACCGTCTTGGCGCCAAGTTTTGTGCACACGCACGAGGTTCTCCCACCGTCTCCAGAACCTCCCTACTGGCTCCGTACACTCTGTTATATAGGCGAGGCCCACGTGACCTCCTACGTCACGCCACCCCCTCGCTTGTTATAACAGTGAAAAGCTTCTATAAGCCGGAAGACACCCAAAGCCTTGTGTCTCCCGTCTCCGCGTTCTTCCCTTTACGGAAAAACCCTACTTCCTGTGGCGAGACTAATCCGCAACCAAGCGTCCCCAAATAGATGCCATGAGGCACGCTGGCTAATACGTTACAATAGTTAGTCTTGGTCTACAACACAGGCACAACTCGATATATTCAATTTCAATTCATGATGCTCATTTTAAAACATTTTGTAATTTATTATTAACAGAACTCATACGAATCCTTTTAGTAATGCTTACCCGTTAATGCACCAGTTACTAAGCGTGAGATACCTGTAATTCAACCTCCACTTAAAACTTTAAACACATGTATCTCGAAACCATTTTTCGAATTGTGCCAATATTGCAGCCCGTAAAAGATATGTGTAACTTCCTAACAATCCGGAACAAATTATTGCGTCAATGTTAATGTTTCTTGAGACAACGTATTGCGTTAGCACTCTTTCTTGAGAGATCGCAAGCCTACTCCGTTGTCACTTGAGATAGCTGTCGGAGAATTTATTTACTTTCTGAAAGTAATTGATCTCACGTGGGTGGTCTTACTTGGGTGGTTCACTTCAAAGCTGATATCATTACTTCTGATTACAAGATTTTTTCAAAGCCTTTAATAATTGATTGGATTAAGAATGGATACCACCGCAATGGAAGCGTAATAGCCCATGTTTCTATGTAAAGAAAGCAGTATTTCTCTTTATTTTTTATTGGTCAACACGGAGTATCTAGGAATGTTTACTCATAGTTAGATTCTTTGATGAATGAAAGAAAATATAATGGAATTGCATTTTAGCCGAGGTCCACTTTCAGCCAGCCATATTCCACTGCAGTTCAGTGACGTAATTACTGCAACCGTAAGAGTATTTGACATCCGCAATGCTTAAGACGTTCTTAATATAAGTTAAATTCGTTATAAACGATATCCGTACCTGAAGTCCTCAATTTATTCATCAAAATAATAAAAATAACCTTGATTTTTCTCACATTAATAAGAGTATAAGAAACGAAAACAACCTTCTCGGACTTAAATTGATACTTGTTTACAACGTCTAATGAAAACGATAGAGATCTCTCATCAACCACTTGAAAGATCGATCGAGTGATATCAGAAACAAATGAAATGTTTACAAGGGGAAAAGTTGAAATATCACACACAGTCATAAAAACTGATACGACGTCAAATGTTTGTGAAAAACAAATAAGATATGGATGGATTTTCAAAATTTTTACGTGTGGACTTAGTTTTCAGAGCCTTTAATAATTAATTGGATTAAGAATGGATTCCGTACTGCAGGTTATCCAAACTCATGTCTTTATGTGGTCATTCGAATAAATTTAGAAGTCGAATAAAGTTCAAGGCAAGAGAACGCATTATACTCATTGAATCTCCTTGCTTAGAAAAAATGACTGGGAATGATGTGACACTGAAATACGATTTGAATAATTTGATAAATAGTTCCCGAAGATTATCAAAAGTTGTTGTTCATTCTTAAGACATATATTACAGATACCTACTGATAACAATCCAAATTAGATTAAAAGGTCATAAATCGTTGTCATTCACCACGATTTATGATTGTGTGTGATGGTACGCGATGTTTCAGACACTAAATCCTCCAGTTCAAATGAGTCACAGAGTAGTTTCCAGAGGCTTTACATTGAATTTTTCGCAAGATTGTCAGTATCTCTTCCAGTATTAAGTATAAAAAGTATTTTCTTTACTTTAATAGTGATTATACGATTAATAGTTTCGATACATTCGATTCTTGCGTACTGATCCCAACATGTTTGATAATAGACGTTCATGAGGTATGTGCAATTTTCGAGCAATTGCCAACGAATGCAGTTCTGGTCCTTGGTAGTTTGGGAGGTCGTAGGTGCAAGACCGCCAGTGATAGAATTTTCGACACTAGACTACAATTATTTTATTTTATTTACATCAGGATTCTAGATGTCAACTGTTCTGTTGTTTCGTTGGATACTTCCTATCAATTCCTAGTGGATGCCTCCAACACTGGTAGTGGTACGGCCTTACGCTGATTGGGAGGTCGCGATTTCGATCCCAGAAACCGGCTTAAGTGGCTCAGGGCATCAACTGATATCCCTGCCGTGCTTACGGCCGGGAGATCCTAGGGTTCGAGACCCGACGGTGACAGGATTTTCGACGCTAAGGTAGATAGCTAGGTCGGATTCAGCTGCTGCCTGGAGGAGAATTCTAGCGTCCGGCTGCTCTGATCGGTAGTTTTCGGTGGTTTCTCCGATCAACATCAGGCGAATGCCGGAGCAGTATTCTAACAAACGGGCCACGGACCGCGCGCGATCTTTCCTTCCCCTTCCTTGCCCCTACTTCCACGCACTTCCTCTTACATGCACTACACTACCACGTATACTGGGAGAACAGTCTGGAGCATAGAGCTTGTCCCGACTGGGGCGGTACCCCGCTGGTGGGAGATACCTGGCTGGGAATACCTCGCTTGCCGACATGTAGGTCGGCGCCGAATATCGCTATCCAGCGGGAGACGATCTCCGCAGCCTCCCGATGAACACATGCACTGCACTTACAGGAATAATGACCTGAGTAGTTGCGGCGCCCGGAAACACTAATCAATCAATGAATCACTCAATCGATTCCAGAAAGGTGCCTGAATTCCACAACATCGTGTGTTTGTGGTGTCTGCCGGAATCGTATCTATAGGTCGATTGCTCTCACCTTGTTTCCATTCTTTCTCCAATCACTTCCAGGCGAATGCTTAATCAATGGATCACGGACGTCGCGCGATCTTTCCTTCCCATCAGCGACGTCGCCATTGTCATCATCAGACATCTCGCCGTATCTGGACTGGGGAGCCTTGGAAGATTACATTCCGTGCCAAGCGACTCCTCCATAACCGGCGTACGCCGGCGGCGAGGTCTTGCAGACTCCGCAAGACGTGACTAACGCAAGGAAAAAGGAAGATTTCATGTCTTTTCAAGAGAACTCTAGAGGCCGGCTGCTCTGATCATTTACGCGGACTATTCCTTTGAATCCCGGACGGGTGCCCGAGCTAATGATGCGACATCGACAACAAAACATCGATGTTGCCAAACATCGATGTTCCCAATTTTTAAAAAAATACGTCAGTAACATATCGACCAAAATCCATCGATGTTTTAAAGCTGGTTTAGTAACATATAACTTTATTAAATTCGTACGCAACAAAACTTAGTGACAGTGGCCGGGTGTATTAATTTTTTTAGATAAACACTTAATTTATAAGTAGTCACACAAATTTGTGTAATAACTAACTCAAAACATAGTTCAAAAAGCTTCTACGTGCGAAACACGAGGAAAGCGGAAAGAAATGTCAATGTATCAAGATCACCTCAGGCGAGGGGGAGTCTTCTCGATGCAGGTGGTACCAACCTAGTTCTTGTGGTTAACAGACAGTGGCTCCGTAAGATATTATTTCATATTTTGTTTTACAAAATTGTGTTCATAGAGTTTTTCATCCACGAACAAAACATTGAAAACAAAAAATATCGAACGCAAAATATCGGGGTTCAAAAAACATTTTAATAGAAACATCCCGAAATATTCCGAAAACATCGGCATCGATTTCGCATCCCTAGCTGAAGCAGGACCTGCAACAACGAACCACCTCCTCTTCAACCTGAATCTAATCGCATACTTACAGCAGGGCGCTGGCCTGATGCCTCAAACCCCATGGTCCATTCCACATGATGTACATAACCCGTGGAGGACTGTAGAAATAGAGAAAGAAGAGAGAAATCTTTTTTAATTTTTTTTTAATGTGACGAACCTCAAAAGGTCTCCTTCAGCTGAAGTTCTAGATACCCCCGATAGCATGCTAGAAATGCCCATTCTTGATTCTTGGCAGTGTGACAACGCGCATCAAGATCTCGTGCCCGTTATGAAGGCCGTCATTTTTGCAGCGCCTGACGCAAGATCTGGTGTCAGAGGGGAATCAGCTGATGCAATTGCTATCGACGAATGGCAAAAATTGATCTGACTGGTTTTATTTATTTCATGATTTGAAATTAAGGACAGTTTCGTATTTCACCAAATTATCTACTATGCGTGTGAACTTGTCTTTGAAGTTCTAATGGGTTTCTCCAGGGTCCGCCCGCTTTTGAACAGGTAGAGTTTCCCGACGGCCTCTGGTTGAGTGTATCGACAATTTTGTCTCTTCGGTTTGGGCGAGGCAATTTTACACTCTTCGCTGGAGCGAATACGCTTCGGATTTTGCAAAAACCCAATATCACATGTGACTTCTCGTGATGCAGCTGACTTTCAGAGGTCCGAAGACAATTTTCAATTACCCTGTAAAAGGTTATAAAATCCACCAAATAAACATCTTTTTTGCACCTTTTAAAAGTATTTTCTGTATTGCACAAAGTATTACTAAAGGCCAAATTATCTGCTTTCGTAACAGATCCGACGAACAATTTTATTCGCACCCATCAAGCTGTTTAGACTTTCTCCCTAATGTCATTTTAAAATTCTGTATTGCGTATTACTTGGTTGTTGAGCAGTCATTCCACTGCCGCAAGTTCTGTAGCCATTATTGACGAAATATTACCAATTATTTTAAAATGCACCGTTGCATCTTAAAGACGTGCAGAACATCTTGCAATCTTGCAGGTAATCACAATAACGTCACTTACGTCGTCGATTTTCTTTTTTCGTAGACAAAATGCCAAGTCATAGTGCTATGTAAAGGTAATGAATTATCGTTCATTATATGCGCTGCATTTTTTTCTCTTTCGACATCATGTTCGAAGTAATTTTAAAGTACCGACACAACTATGACTAAGCGATGACATCAACGTCGTTCCAGGTGCCAATGGCATTTTCCACAGTGTTTTTACATGTTCGAATACTTTACTCCCTAACTGTCATTCAAAGTTCTCTCACGAGTGCTTCTTCATTCATATTTCGTACGAGTATTTTTGCAGAGGAAAGTCGATGAACTCTAGTAAACAAAGCTGGAACATAACTGAATAATTATTTTCCATTAGGTGTATCGTGCAGACACATAAAAGTCAACATATGTGTATTTTAATATCGTAACATCTAAACACTGTTTGGTAATTTTTAGTATCAGTGTACAGTGTGTTCACAATGTAAAACGCTCTGTAAAATGCATATTGCAAAGTATTTAGGAACATCGTAAGAAGTATAATGTTCCTGTCTAGTCTTCGAAGTAAAAACACTACGACGTGCACATCATACAGCGAACACGATAAATTTAACCAATCAGTTTGCATTAGATAAAATTCTACGAGACATCGGACTTCGATTTGGTACGTGACTGAGCAATTGTTATAATAAAAGTACTTTCAAGGATACAAATACTCTAGGTGTTGGTGAGACAGATTCCTGGGATGGAAACAAAAATGTAATTGCTTATAATGTTATTTGTCAGAAGTGTTTACTTTTTTGTCGAAATCAATGAAAACTTGTTTATTCTTCTTTATCTGGAAGTTTTAATGTAGTAACATGTTTGGAAGAAGGCCCAGATAGTAAGTTTGTGTTTACACATTTATTGAGAAAATTGGTGTGATAACCGAAGGTGAAAATTATGTAATTCGTTTGGAGTGATACATTCAGCAGATCATCAATGATTTTCACTGTGGGGCTAACCAATGGACTTCAATTAAGCTAATAAAACAGTATTGACATAATATCGTGGATGACTTGATTGCTGTGCTGATTAAAAATCGTTTCGAAATTTCCTTCATATTCTGAATGATAAACGATGAAATATTTTATGGCAAACGGAACCTGCAAACAATGCTTAATTGCCCTTTTCTGGAATTTTTGGTAGATGAATTTAATGAAATTTATGTAAACACGAACATTGATGAAGTGACGCTCTAATGAATCATTTAAGTAAACAATGACGTGATGTGTTTTTGTGTCCTTCACTTGATAATTTTGCACGTCAATTTAATGTTGCGTTGGAAGCTGATGAAATCGCTTACATTTCAAGTTTAATACAAACACTTTCGCGAGCTTTTGTTACTAATAAGGAAGAAGCTAGGCTACGTGAAATGTTTCCAGCTTCTAACTGTTAAGCATGCGAATAAACATATTTCACTAGTACGATACTTCCGATGGGAATATTAGGCGCTCCGGGCATTAGTATTGAGACATTCAGTATTGTGGATGGTACTGGTTTGGGAGACAGTTCGTGACAACAAAACTCAAAGCAATTGTTTTTTAACCAAGTGGTACACACGGCACATGACATGGGCCTTGCACTAACTATATTTGAAGAAAAAAATAAACAAAATAAATGTTAATATTCATTTTTGTGTAAAACTTTAAACTAGTCGAGATGACACTAGGTACTCGTTACCATTCCTACTAGAAATCAAAATATATTAGTATTTAACAGTTTTTTTAAATTAAATAATTAAATGAATACAAAATTGTCTACACATTGTTTACTTAAAGCTGAATTTTAGTCCTTCGGAATGTATCATTTTGTCCATTTTTTCGTTGTATTTAGAAGCAATGAAATTAATTTTAGAACATTATTCTTATTTTTATTATTATTATTATTATTATTATTATTATTAATAATAATAATAATAATAATAATAATAATAATAATAATAATAATATTTCTGAAGTCCTTAAAACTGCGGTGATGGCCCCGCTTTTAAGCAGTGTTATGGAACCTACGGACTCATAACCCGGTTCAACTAGACTGGAAGCTCAAAAAACTTAAACTGCGGGTTTGTGTCCCTAATTGCCGCATTCGCTGCACCATGTTTCCGGCTAGCCCGACACGACAGAGGAGTGCGCGTGTTTTACGAGGACCAAACGCCCCGAGCGAGTCCAAAATGACTGGCTGGAGGCGGCAGCGACGCAGGTAGCGGCAGTGGCGGCGGCGGCGGCAGCTGTTCCGAATAAAAACTCTGGTTACCCGTGCCTCGCGATCAGGACTCGACACTATCAGATCCTTTACTCCTGCCACTCTGTCTTAGTTACTCCGAACAGAAGGTAGCCTCTTCTGTGTGAGAGCTACATTATTTACAAGTTGCAAGCTATGACTCAGTGCACAGAAAGGAGGTAAGGATGTTGCATATCTTGTTGCTTCGGTGAAGTTATATTCTTTTGTTTGTTAATTAGTCGTTTTTTATTGTCTCGGTATTTTAAGTATTGCTCCGGCTGGTCCCGACTGGCCTCCGTACATGTGTGGTAGTGAAGTGTGTGTAAATACGGGGTTAAGAAACGTCAAGAATGGGGAAGGAAATATTGCGTGGGGGCCGTGGCCCGTTTGTTAGGGTCATGCTCCAGCATTTGTGCTGCCTGGTGTTGATCGGCGAAACCACGGAAAACTCCCGATCAAAGCAGTAGGTCGCTAGAATTCTCGTTCTCCCAACGACTGAATTCGACCTAGCTCTCTCGCCAATATCAAAATTCTCCCTCTGTCGGCACTCGAACTCTTGGACCTCTCGGTCAGAGGCACTGCAGTGACATCAGTTGATGCCCTGAGCCACCTAAGCCGGTTTGTTCATGTTGTTTTGGGGTGTGTACCCAATTGCATTTACACCTAAGCGTTCCAGAAACTATGACGCACTAATTCGGAAACTTTGATCGCGTATGTCATTTCGGGGACAATACTCGAGTATATTGGTTTTGAGACTACCTCCCACATACCTCCCATGAAAATGCGAAAAACAAAACAAAAACAATTCTGTGCCAGTTTCAACATCAATCTATAGATATTTTCTTGACGATGTATCAGAAATTGAAGTGATATTTTGAATAGTGACGTATCTTTATTATCAACATAAAAAACGCAATATCGTGTGTCCATATTTTTTTAGTTGCATTGTCACGTTGACCTGTAAATTAAAATGAGTTGCAATTTTTCAACTCACAAATAAAAATAATATAAACAAACACTAGCGTATTGAGAATATTAAGATAAGGACCGAAAAGGTAACAACGATGGCTTCGCACATAAGGAGAGGATAACTCAATGTTTCCGCCTCTTCATTGTTGTCAGCATACGTTTTTACACCAGAAAATCGCAGCAGGTGGCAGAGAGGGGAACATATGCTATTTTGATTGATCGACGATTGAATGATATTTTATCGGAGGTGTTATTACTTATAAAATTTTATTTTGAACATCACTTCATTTACTACAAGTTTTCATTAATAGTTGAAAAAAAGTATTGATATTTGAAAAAAAAATATTTTCTGATGTTTTTTATTTTGTTCGTTTTTGTTTTAATGGCAATATATCGATATTTTCTCGTCGGTTATTGAACTAAGATTAATTAGGGAGTTTTGTACAATCGAACGTTACAGCACTATCGATCTTCTGCGCATGCGAAGCCCAAGTTTTGCATCAGTTTTCTGTATCTGCGCGTGCCCAGAAGATCGATAGTGCTGTCCTCTGTGGCGTGCGTTGGACTCGTCAAAATAACTTTTTTTTTTCTTTCTTTTTTCCCCCCCACTTTTGAGCACCCCTTTGCTACTTCACCCCGCGTCACCCGAGGTCGCTGGCTGTGTGTTGGCAAGGGGGTCAGCATCACCTCGCGGCTATCTGGCCTCTGGTCGGCGTTGCCAGGCGCTTGTCGTTTTATCTCCATGGCAATATTGCGTTCGCATTGGGATAGGGCTGTGTCGCCCGAGGTCGCAATCTGCTTTTCGCAACCCGGCGCCGCGTGACGTCACGTGAACCCCGCCAGAGGGTCGCGCGGGCGAAGGAACTGGGATGTTGTGGTGACCGCGTGTGACGTAAATGAGGTTGTCAGAGCAACGGAGATCACGTGTCGTCTCATGAGACGCGCGGTTGAGAAATTCATACCGTCGCCGTGGATAAAAATGTGATAGGATTCCTAGTCCGGGCTCCGAACTAGGGTCTCCAACGACTTTGTTGGTGGTATATAGTGGACAGGTAGGCCAGTGACGAAATTCCTAAGAAACAAAGTAAACTTTTGATTGGGTCCTCGCTTTCGTAGGGGGCCCGTAATTGATTTTGAAGTTTTATTTTGCATTTTAAATTTTTACAAAAAACAAACGAAAACACAAAAACACTCATTCTTTTTAATCCTGCACATACACACTCGGGATCTTTGAGACTCCATGCAAGAACTTGTTTTCCCGAAAAGTTTGCTAATCCCTGGCTTCCTGCTCCATGTGAATTAACTTAGTAGGTTTCTTCTGTTACGAATTTATTGGTTTCATTGCCCATAGCTCAATATGTGACTGACAACGATGAAGTCAGTGTCTCGGCTGGAGAAATCGATGTGAAATTTGTTCCAGAGCAAAATATTTAAATTGTTGCAAATTTATCATTCAAATTACTCTAATAAACATTGTTCCGTTTACGGAATTAGATTAAAAAAGTAAAATTATGAGGTCTTTTTGCAATTTTCCAAAAATGAGAGTTTTTAACCAACATTACACCGACAACATTCTCGTTGTGCTTCGTTCTGACATTCAACGCTGATTGCATTGATAACGTTATTCTACGACTGTTTTCTAGACGTTTTTATCTGATTCCAAGTACAGATTAAGCTGTAATCAAATGATTATGGAAAGGTGATAATGCCTGCATTCTTCTTGTAGCAAGTTACGTATGAATTTGGTGATTCCATTCTGTGCGGCATTCTTTGCAGCAATGTCCCGAAAACTAAGTAAAATGGCAAACAATTCTTGAAATGCGTTGGGTCTACAGATATAATTTCATTATCAGTAGTGTTATTAATTGTTGGTAACAATAATATGCCAACTATCAAGTGAAGTTTACAAAATATATTCAAACTTGAATGTTTCGTTTTCGCAACACCAAGTACATACGATGTAAATTCAATACGGGATATATATTTTCAGCAAATGCTAATGTTTATAACTATAACACTCGATGTAGTAATCATATTCATCAGGTCATATCAACAGCTCACTACAAAAAATTCACATTCATTACATTGCATGAAAATATGTTCCCACCGTTAAGTCAGTTTTGACAAATATTACAGATTCGTAAATAAATAGGCAATGCAATGGTAAGATTCCCACCTCAATGAAGAGAGGCTTTCAGGCATCACGCGGATGGCATTTGTTAATTATTCGAATAATTTTCTTTTGCGATCTAATGGTCTGGGTACTACATAATTAGCTTCACCAGAATATTATGCCATATCTCAGGTGGGAATGCACATTTGCAAAATACACGCAACGAGCTGCATGAAGGCTGACAGAATTTGAAAGAATTCTGGATGTGTAAAATAATAAACTTAATTTAGTGTTTAATTCTGTTATTTGTACATTCCATTTGAGTTTTGACTGAATTGAGAGATCTAGAAATTTTGTTGCGACATCAGCTAATTGCATATTGTTCATTTTCAATGGTGCATGCGATTGCTGATTTGAAATGCAAAAATGCATTGAAACTGTTTTTACTTCGTTAACTATTAATTTTGGTATTACAAAACCAATTTGAAACTTCTGAAACCGTACTATTTATTGCTTCTTTTTGCAAAGAACATTCGTATCATCGGCAAACAGAACTGTTCTTCTGTTTTTATTAGACGAGGGCATTTCGTATAAGAGAAAGAGGATAGGACCTAAGATCGAACCTTGCGGGGCCCCATATTCAATTGGTAAATAATTGGAAAGATAAGTATATGATGTCCTTTCCTGCCGGTACGGTATTTCTATCCTTTGAGATCGATGTTTAAGGTAACAGGTTAGCGATACCACGAATTCCATAAGAAGGTAATAGATAGCGAGATGTTATGGTCAATAACTCAAAAGCTTTCAAGAGATCTAAAAATGTACCAATGCGTTCTTAATGTTGGTCCATTGATTAAGCAACATCTTTAAGAAAAGAAATATGGCAGTTTCCGTAGATTTTGGTTATCTAAACCCGTGTTGTGAGACTAAAAACGCTTCGTTTTTTCTTGAGAAATGTTTCCATTCGGGTATAAAAAAGCATGTCTAATATTTTCGAGAAAACTCACAAAATAGGAATTGGCCGGTAATTTTGAATTTTATTTTTGTTCCTTATTTTAAAAAGTGGCTTATTTTTTGCTGATTGAAAATATCTGGAAATATTCCTGTGCATAAAGAAGCATTGAAAATGCGTGTTAACGGGTGTATAAAGGCAGGTACACGAGTTTTTAATAAACAATCCGGAAATACATCTGAACCAAATAAATATTCATTTTTTAGTTTACTGACTATCATCAGGATTTCGTTAGAAGTTTCGGTAATAAACATCGTGTTGAAAATTTTTGGGGTAGAGAATGATGTTGGCGTTTGGCCGTCAATCGATTTTTCGGTATCAAGGACCCACAAAACGGATTCTGGCCACGCCACGTATTAGAGAATTTTGTCTTCTAAATTTAGCATATGGATTTATGAACTTTTTTGTTATCAGGGCGCAGATATATGAGAGTTTTTCTACCGAAAATTCGCCGATTTTTCGCGCAGCATTACATAACTTTCTCTTCTTAAGAAGTTTCTTCTTAAGCGCGTGAGTGTAAAAATGGGTCAAAGTATAACTGAAATAAGGTTGAAAAATACTGTGTTTTTTTTTAATCATGTATATGTATATGTATCATGTATATATGCCACCATACCAACAATTGAAAATAAAAGATGTGACATACCAAACATATAACTAGGAAAGATTTGTAAACCACAGTTACTTCAGTAATTAATCATAAACAGTGTTTATTTTCTCTTCCCAACATGGGAGGTTCATAATATGAATGGTTGATTTCATGGAGATTCGAATAGTCATCCAACCACTTTGTTTTGTGTTGAATTTCAATTTTGATGCAGAGATTTATGAAAACATTAATTGTTTCAGGTACACTTTTGAAATTGTGGATGAAGTGGCAAATTTTCTACTGAGCAGAACTGTAGTGCGACCAACCGTTGGTATTATTTGTGGAACAGGACTAGGTAAGCTATGATGTTACTTTGCTTCCAAAATTCATACAAAATAGTGATTCAGAGAGAGAGAGAGAGAGAGAGAGTAAAATTTATGTATTTTAGAGAAATAAATAATTCACAATGACATAAAAATGAATTGTCATGTTTTGCTGAAATTGTATCTAATTATAACAAGAGCTTATTAAATCACATTAAAAAAATCATAGCCTGTATACTAACACAACTATTTATAATAATATCAATATAACCAATATAATAAGTTAACTGAAATAAATAAAATAAATAAATTTTAAAGATATAATTATAAATTAATTAATACAAACATAGTTTCTTCCCTACAGTGTTTCTCATTGAGGAACATGAATTAACTTTACTAGATAGATGATTTTGCTTTCTCCTTCCTTAAAAATCTCTTTATTAATTTATTGTAATTTTTCTTGCATTCTTCCATAATGGAACTGTGGTGCTAGTTTTCAGTTTATCTAGTGTCATAATTTTCCCTTATTCTTCCAAGAGATTTGTTCTGTACAATTTTCATCAGTGATTCTGAGTTCTGGAAAGTATTTTCTCATTTCAATTATTTAATATTTCCTGTCTTTTAAGTGATGTGCTAAGACCTTTTAATCAAATTTTCAATTGGTGGTTCAATTGGAATATGTTAAGATATCTAACCAAATTCTGGTATAATTTAAGTTATTTCTCTTTTCATCAAAACTGCATCAAGCAAACTTATTTTCCTGTAAATATTATTTATTTTCGTATTTTTCAATATATACAGTTAATATCTCATTCTTATTTGCAGGAAGTTTAGCAGAGAAACTGGAGGACAAAGCAATTTTCAAATATGAGGACATTCCACACTTCCCTGTATCCAGTGTGGAAGGACATGCTGGACAATTGGTGTTTGGTCGACTTGAAGGAGTTTCTGTTGTATGCATGCAGGGGCGATTTCATTATTATGAAGGATATCCATTATGGAAGGTGAATAAGTAAATAATTTTTGACCAATCAGTTTTGATTTCATCCAGATCCATCTTAGCAAGTATACTTGCTAAGCCAGAGTTGTCGAATGAGGAACCACAGATGTAAAATCTTAAATGTAATTTACACAGCAATGAAAGTAATAATTTATTTCATCTCTTGTTGCCTACATGGACAATAATTTCATTTTTTAGTGAATTAAATATTCAAATTTACTGCTGCAAATTTTATATTATGGCTAAAATAATGTGTTTCAAAAAGTGAATTTTGTTAATGTCAACAATCTCATTGGCAGAATGAATGATGTTTTCAATTTGAACAATCCTCCAAAATGGAGATATTTTGTCTTAACTTCTGTAACTGTGATTGTGAAAAAATATTGGATAAAATAATGTTTGCTATACAAATGAAAATATATTTTTGCTAAACTTTTCCATTCATGAATAAAATCCTATTTTATTTCCTTGATACATTTATTAAACATGTTTTGAAAATTAAAAAAACAAATAATTCAAAATAATTGTGCAGTAAAAGTCTCTATTTTTATTGCAATTTTTTCCTTTAAAATTGAAAAGAACATTGAATCTTTTAGTCCTTTAACATTGATTATTGTTATTATTAAAAATTATATTTTGAAAGAATGATGAAATGATTGAAAAATAAAAAAATCATCCTTATATTTCAGTGTTGTATGCCTGTGAGAGTAATGAAACTCCTTGGAGTAAAATATTTCATTGCTACCAATGCAGCTGGAGGACTCAATGAAAGATACAAAGTTGGAGATATTATGATCCTGAGGGACCATGTGAATTTTATGGGGTTTGCAGGAAACAACCCACTTCGTGGTGCTAATGACGACAGGTATAAATCATGTCTACATTTACATAACAAATTTTTCCTTAACAAATTAATTGCTCATTTGAAATTTGAGCAGGCTTCTAAAGATGTGTTGGATTTTGTTATTTTCAACTTAGTTGTCCTTCAAGTCTTTAAATATTGAACATTTTAACATAATTTTCTTTTTAATTCTATAATGTGGGAAAATTAATGTTTCATGTAAGTGAACAATTACTTTATTTAGGTATAATCATAACATTAGTGAGCAATTATTAATTATTTTGATATTATCAAATAGATTTGGACCCCGTTTTCCTCCTATGAGCAAGGCATATGATCCTGAACTCATTGATGTGGCAAAGAGTGTGGTTAAGGACATGAATATTGAAGACATTGTCCATGAAGGTGTTTACACATGTCTTGGTGGTCCCTGCTATGAAACACAAGCTGAACTTAGATTAATGAAGCTCTTGGGCATTGATGCTGTTGGTATGTATTATGTTGTGCATTACATTTATTAAGTGAAATTAAATAATGTACTATAATAAACTTTAAATTGACTGCTATGTGGTATCATGCAACACATTCTTACATAGATGAGCAAAATGTCCAAGATATACCAGTTGCAAGCCATACATCTCCACATATTTCAAAGAGAAGTTTTAGTGAAGTCGGTGCTTTGGTACTTTCATTTGTAATTTTCACAGGAAGGTAGCAATTTGTATTTATATAAAGAATGCGAATAATAGATGATCCATTTTAAAACTATGTAATTTACAGTAAATCTTAGGCTCTCTATTTTATTAAGTAGTGGAACATCCACAGTTTGATAGATGTGTATTTTTCTTCTGATTTGTTTATCATAAAATACTGTAAAAATAATTATTCATAAAAATAATTATTCTTATCATCCTAGATAGATTGATTAATTATAAGTATTTAAAGCAAAAAACATCTGAAATAAATTTCATATAACCGATTTTGAGACTTTTTAGTAGTCATCATAAAAATGTTGACTTTCTAAACACTCAATTGAAGAAAATTAGCCACCAACTTTTTGTATTTTTGTAACATTAATTTCATGATATCATGGAATTGCAGGCGTATTACATAAAATTTGAATGCAAATCATATTTTTAGTACAAACATTTTAAAAAAAATATTCTTTGCAAAAAGAACCAATAAATAATACAATTTCAGAAGTTTCAAATTGGCTTTGTAATACCAAAATTAATAGTTAACAAAGTAAAAATAGTTTCAATGCATTCTTACATTTCAAATCAGCAATTGCATACTCCATCGAAAATGAACAATATGCAAGTAGCTCAAAATCAACAATATGCATCAAAATTTCTAGACCTTTCAATTCAGTCAAATCTGAAATGGAATGTACACATAACATAATTAAAAACCCTAAATTAAATTTATTACATTACACATTCAAAATTATTTCAAATTCTGTCATATTTTATGCAGCTTGTTACTTGTATTTTGCAAATGAGCATTCCCACTTGAAATATGGCATCATATTCTGGTGAAGTTCATCATGTAGTAGCCAGACTTTTAGATTGCAAAAGAAAATTATTTCAATAATGAAAAATGCCATCCATGTTACCCTTGCAACCTCTCTTCATTGAGCTTGGAATCTTACCACTGCTTTGTCTATATATTTACGAATCTGTAATATTTGTCAAAAGTGACTTACTTAAAGGTGGGAACATATTTTCATGCAATACTGATATTTATAATTACAACACATCGTAAAAGTCATGTTCATCAAGTGTGAGTATCAACAGCTCACTATCAGAAACCCACATACATGTTTGTTTCTTTACAACGCATTGGCAGATGACATGAAACAATTGAAGTCGGTACACAAATTTAAGTTAAAAGTAAAATCTTTTCTGCTGTATAAATATTTCTATACAATAAAAGCCTAGACTGATCATCAAAAAGAATAATAGTGTTTATTTTAACAAAACAGTGATATATAATTAATTAGTTTACATTTGAATGGAATAATTATTTTAAAAAAGACTTAATATACTTGTAACAAATAATATCCTTCAGCTTCCGGATCAATGACCCCATCTTGATCTGGTTTTTGTCCAGTTTTACT
Source organism: Gryllus bimaculatus (assembly GCA_017312745.1). Classification (NCBI taxonomy): domain Eukaryota; kingdom Metazoa; phylum Arthropoda; class Insecta; order Orthoptera; family Gryllidae; genus Gryllus; species Gryllus bimaculatus. Next base: position 10,585,767 of record BOPP01000033.1, on the reverse strand, counting down.
GATCCATTGAGCAAATGCTGAGATGGTCCCTTGTTTTGCTTCTCGACATAATGTAGCATCACTGTGCACGTTTTGTTGAACTCTCCTTTCGCTTTTAGTGGTATGAGAAGAAGTAAGAGCAAGTGTTACAATATTATATAACTATTTTGCTAGTAATGCAAAAAATCTAATCTGTAGTTTGTTTCCCATTGCAAATAAGTTTTCTAAAACTTGGGAATGAAAATATCTAGTTTTTGAAATGTAACTAATTTCGTGCTTTTTAATTTAATCCTTTTTTTTTATTTTATTTTTTAACTTTTACTCATGTTTCAACTATTTGTAGTTAAAATGATAGGAAGGGATTCTGGAACTCAACATTTGCAGATGATCTTCTCTCCTTCTTTGCGTTTTTTTGACTAATAAATCTAAATCAAAATCTAAAAATGTAAATATCTGGAAACATGATGTTCATGCTGTTTTTGGTTATATGTGTTTCAGGTATGAGTACAGTACATGAAATAGTCACAGCTGTCCACTGCGGTTTACGCTGCTTTGCATTCAGTCTCATTTCAAATGAATGTGTCACAGAATACAACACCGAAGCAGAAGCTAACCATGAAGAAGTAATGGACACTGGAAAAATGCGTGCCCCAATTCTCCAAGCTCTTGTTGCTGAATTCATAAAGAGAGTAGATGGATAAGAAATTCATTCTCTCTTCATTTTTAAGATATACATTTTCATATTGAAATATTTCATATAAAGACATCAGCCAACATCTTGCACATTATGAGTGCATAAACTGTCATGATCTGTGAATCATTAAACTAAAACTCCCCTGGAGTTTCATTGTTAGGGTCATTTCTGATCCAGGTATGCTTATACTCTAAAAGCCTCATGTTTGTAAGTCATTAGTGCTTTGATTTCAACAGTTTGAGCTCTAATAATCTTCTTTACTATTAAGATCTAGTGAGGATAATAAATGTGAACTGCGCACTGATCCCTAATGAGGGAAAAAAGGCAAGTGTATCATTCATGTCATTCTTCTTTCTTCTGTACAGATATTTCTCTTATTTATTCTTAGAACAAAAACGACCAGCCACTGTACCTTCACATTTATTATATTTAGAATGTAAATAAATTAGTGTTATTCAAAATGGTCTATGTTCCTGTTACAAAAATTAGCGAATATTGTTTCATAAAATATTCAGTCATTCCTTGAAAAGATTTATAGATAAAATAATGTATACTATGTAAATTACAATTGTGTAATATTTTTGTAATTAAAATATCATATTGAGCATATAATTTATAATAAAAATATTAATTAGTTCAGAATTCCTTATTTATTGGTACCTAGTATATGAACACTGAGTGAAATGGCTCAGTGCATTGCGTGCTGACATCGCAATCGGGAGGTCTAGGTTTGATACCTGGGCCAGCTACCCTGCCTGGGGTTTCCCTTGCGAATGCTGGGATGGTTAAAAAATGATACGATCACATCCTACCATCATCCTATCACCCTTCATCTTCATCTTCACCCTATCACTTCATTCAGTATTCCCTGCAAAAAGCAGGAGGTACTTAGTGGGATCTTAATAATAAAAATGATAATAATGATGATGATGATGATGATAATAATAATAATAATAATAATAATAATAATAATAATAATAATAATAGTAGTAATAATAATAATAGTAATAATAATGATAATGATAAAAATGATAACAGTGATAACAATAAGCCAGTGGACATCATCTTAAAGTCCCATCTGCCTTTTGGATACCATAGGAAAAATGCTAGAAGGCTTGATTCTTCGGCACATGGAGATGCACATGATAGAGCAGGGCAACTTGACTCTTAACCGGTACGGGTTCCATAAAGGCAAATTCTACGACTGACAAGCGACCTCATAGCAATAGTTATCTGGAACGCATTCAACTCCTTGGGCTGGGAAGATGTAAAAGAGACATTAGAAAAACCGATTATCTCAGTCTACCTGAAAAATATTATAGGTGACTACCTAAGCGAGAGAAGCATTATATATGAAGAAGATAATTGGAGAATTAAAGAAGAAATGACATGTGGAGCCCCAAAAGGATATTGACTAGGCCCAATGCAATGGAACGTGGTTTACGATGACTTTTTAAAGATGTCGCTCCCAAGGGAAGTAAATATTATTAGATTTGCGGACGATGCCTTGATTGTAGTCGCAGCAAGAAGCGAAGACATCCTTGAGATGCGAGTGAATGAAAGCTTGCATAGAGCAAAAAGGTAGCTGTATTTTTGAAAACTGAAAAAATTGACACAGCAAAAGTACAATGTTGATGTTGGGGATTTTTGTCTTAAATTAAATCAGTTCTAAAAACTAGATCTTTAAGTAAGATCATATACAATTTTTTGGGGAAAAGAAAAGTAGTTTTCACGTAATTTCTGAGTGAATTTATAAAAAACAATTCTCAAAAATGACCCCATTTTTTTCTTTATTTTTTGTAAAACGGAGAAAAAAAAACACTTAAAAATGGTGCCAGTCTCATTTTCGTTAAGCTTTCTGAATTTTCGAATTTTTAAAAAAGTTTGTTTCATCTTCATGGACGCAATGCGTCTCTGAAACCTTGTAGAGCATTGAGCACCTGGCATAGAGTTATTTAATCTTTTAAATCTTAACGGTTTGAAAATTGGAAAAGCACCTTATTTTATATTGTAAATATATATTATTTATTATTTAATAATTCTATTATAACTCTTCAATAAATACTATTTTAAACAACTAAACCTTTCTACTATTACAAGTATTTAATTGAAGTATTCCTTTTGAGTGCAAAATGTATTTGCACCAGGGCAGCAAACCAGTGCGTGGCGGCCCTGATTACATCACATAACCCGCAGGTAATAGGATGGTGCATCAAAGGACACATTGAGAAAAAAATGCCAAATGACGCTGAACATGTGATTTTGAACAGTGATGGTTTTGTTTGGCCAAATTGGAATAATGTTGCCTTATTTTCATCCAATTTACTGTAGAATTCACCTCATTTTGGGATAATTGACAAGATCTTCATACCAGGGCACAGTTTTTCTTTGTGTGATAAAGCATTTGGAGTTAGGAAGAAATAAAAATCATATAAAATGACCATCTTCATTCTAGATGAATGGATGGAGATTGTGAAAAATTCAAAGAACAGGCAGACCATGTCATCAAATTGGAGCCAGAATATTCTTTCAGGATTTTAAAATTGGAGGAAGATATTATGAACCGCAAAGGTAGTAGTGATGGAAATATATTTGAGTGACGTTAAATAAATTTGATCTGAGTTGAAAAAAGAGTACCTCAGGCAGCTAAAAATAAAATATATCTATTTAGAATACATGAATTTCATCTCGGTTGATGTGACCAAAAAGCAACAATGAATATAGAAGGATTCGTCAATCCTGTGTTACTGAAAATAAACTCCTTAGGATGGAAATTAAGAAATTAGGAAGGTCAATGATCTTGCCTAACTAGATTTTGCCAGTTAACCATTCATTCTATGAAGACGTTAAGTCCTGTAAGTGTGAATTAGTCCTGTAAGTGGAGTGCCTGTTTTATCGGGGGAGGTGGCGGTGATCTTCCCTATCTGGTTAGTGCGATCCTCTCTGAGCTCTGCGACGCGGGGGAGCAGCAAGTGCGTGGGAGGGGTTCGCCGCTCCGCCGGGCCAGCGTCGCCTGAATATGAAGACGTCGCGGCGCCACGGACGCTTGAGTAAAGTCGGCGCCGTGGCGAATCAAATACGTGTAAATAGTGTAGTGAAGTGTTGTGGGTTTGAATGAATGAAGGCGATTATAAATATAGCCTAAGTACGAATGCGTGTGAAAATAAACCAAAACGAAAAAGAAGAAACGAATATAATATATAAAGAAGAAACAAAGAAGAATATATAAAACATTAAAAAGAAGTTGGCAAAACTAGCAAATCCCAAAGCGGAAATGTAATTAGTTTTAAGATAGTATAAGTTAGTTTAAGATACCGCTCTCACAGTCTGCAAAAGCCTCATCGGCTGCAGAAAAATGCATTCCCTAGTTAAATAAATTCCCGCCTCTCCAGGGAAACTGAAGAGGGGAAAACTTAAAAAAAGAAACAAAATAGGCGGGAATATTTGCATGCCTTCGGTGACAAAGATGTTAATCCGCTTCTGAGTGTACTGCAGGTAACTGTGTTCGGGAAGACAAGGAAACTATGTTGCGGCAGGTAAAAGATTGCGCGTGGTCCGTGGTCAGTTCGTTTAGGTACCGCTCTGGCATTACTTGACTTTTCAAGGTTTCAACGCTCTCAACGATCCAGTAGTTTGCTCAAGTTTTTACACAAAATTATCGGACAAATCTCATAGTCCCTTAAAGTACCGTTATTTTCACATCTCTCATCTGGCTGATCTCGTTCTATTTGCATTGCATCCTCGTTCTACTCTCTACGACGTTCTACTCGCATTGCGCACCAAATATCTACAAGCAGGGGAGCCCAGAGAAAGCAAGTAGCCTGGGGCAGATTTACGGGATCTCTTATTTCAAAGGATCCGCCCCCCCCCTAAATACATAATATAATTCATCTCTTCATGCAACAGAAATAACTTATACCGGTTAATTTCAATTAGAAGTGTGTGTGTGTGTGTGTGTGTGTGAGTCTATATATATATATATATATATATATATATATATATATATATATATATATATATATATATATACATACATATATTAAATTTAGAATCAAAAAAGTTTGGGGTCTCAATTAAATCGGAGCCTGGGGTAAGTGGCACTTTCTGGGCGCCTCTACCTACAAGTACCCGATTTTTTCTCCAAATCCTGAAATACAATATAGGGTTTGTATGATCTGTATGAATGTGTCAGTCATTCAGTAGTGTTTTTTATTTTTTATTTATTTATTTACTTCAAAAATAGTTAAAAAATGTGTATAACGTGATATGGGGAGAAGTTAAGTTGAAGTCACATTTACGTCCGGAAGCATAACAAGGATCTCAGCATTTGCTCGAGGATCAGGGAAACTGGACGACAACCTGATCAAAATGGGGGTCATTGACCCAGAAGCTGAAGTACAATACTTGTTACAGGTTCCTTAGAATTATACAATCCAAATGGTAAATAATACATTAAATGTCATTGCTATAATTAATATTACTTTCTTGTGGATGCTCAGTATAGTCGCTAATTGTATAGAAACAGTTGTGCAGCAGAAAAAGATTATACTTGATAATTTAACTTTTACATCGAATTTAATCGTTTAATATCATTTGGCAAGGTATTGTAAAATAATGTACTGAATGGGAATTTACTGTACTGAATGGGAATGAATATAAAATAAAGTATTGAAGGGGATTTTTTTGTAGTGAGCTGTTGATACTGTCACCTGATGAATATGATTACTATGTCGAGTATTGTAGTTATAGACAACGGCATTTGCTGAAAATATATTCCCGCCCTTAAGTAAGTCATTAACCACTTATTAACCATTAAGTAAGACAAAAACCACTTATTCATATAAGAAGAGACATGGTAATGGTAGAATACCTAGATTAATAAAGAGAGGCTTACAAGAATCACGTGGGTGGGATTTTCTTATTATTAGTGCAATTCGTTTTTGTAATATGAAAGTCTGGGAGCTATAAGACGTATTTCTCCAGAATATTATGCCGTATCTCAGACGGGAATAAACATTCGCGAAATATACACAACGAGCAGTGTAGAGGCTGACTGAATTTGAAAGAATTCCAAGAAATACATGTTTTGTTTTTACATGATGTCCTAATCCCTTGTGTTATCCAAGAATCGCTTTTCCGTGAAAACTTAAATTTTTTCTTTTGAAGAGGAAAGCAAGTGTTAAAATGAAATGAAATCTTTGGAAAGAAAAAAAAAGAATTATATTTATCGTTTGTATTAACAGTATTGTAAACCGCGTCCCATGGCTCTTATTATATTAATATTATTTTACTTTTAGTCAATAATTTACTCATAGGTTTATTTGTGTCAGTGTTCGCAATGCTAAGAATTTGTGAATAGTGATCACTATATTCAAAATCTTTTGTTTCAATTTCATTTTGTTTTATTTCAAATCGTAAGATTACAACATATGGTATGTGATGTAATATGTCTCTCAAAATGTTTTTTAAATTTGCAATTATACTTCTTTCTCTGTAAGCTTCCATTAGTGACGAATAGGGAGACCTTGTTACGAACTGTTAAGATTTACGGGAATGTGTGGAGCTGCCCTCAGACGATTCCTCATCCCGTGCTTAGCCATGAGGCTCGAGTGCGTGAATTTTTATCGCTCAGCAAACATC
>BOPP01000033.1:10534959-10577068 GCA_017312745.1 Gryllus bimaculatus | reverse complement strand
AGTACCGACATGTGTGGAGCTGCTCCTCGAGCGATTCTCATCCGTGCTCTAGCCATAGCTCGAGGTCGGTGATTTTTATCTCTCAGCAAACATCAGGAACACTACTCGGGATTCGCGAGCGGTCGCTTGCTACTCGCCGAGTACCGAATGTGTGGAGCGCCCTCAGGCGATTCCTCATCCGTGCTTAGCATGAGGCTCGTTGGTTGTGAATTTTTATCGGCTCAGCAAACATCAAGACACACTACGGGATTCGGAAGCGTCGCTTGCTACTCGCCGAGTACGATTGTGGAGCCGCCTCAGGCGTTCCTCATCGTGCTTACCATGAGGCTCGTGTTGTGTGAATTTTTATCGCTCAGCAAACAAACAAGACAGCTACTCTGGATTCGGCGAGCGTCGCCTTGCTACTCGCCGAGTACGAATTGTGAGAGCGCGCTCAGGCGATTCTCCAATCCCGTGCTTACCATAGGCCGTGATGTGTGAATTTTTATCGCTCATGCAGAACATCAAGAACACTACTCGGATTGCGCGACGGTTCAGCTTGCATTACATCGCCGAGTGACGAATATGTGTGGACGCGCTCAGGCGCATTCCTTATCCCGTGCTTTAGCCATGAGGCTCGTGTGTGTGAATTTTTCATGCTCAGCAACAATCAGAACACTATCGGATTGGCGAGCGGTTCGCTTGCCTATCGCCGCAGTACGAAGTTAGCGGCCTCAAGCGATTCTCATCCCGTGCTTAGCCATGAGGCTCGTGTGTGTGAATTTTTATCGCTCAGCAAACAACAAGAACGCTACCCGGGATTCTGCGAGCGGTCGCTTTCTTCTCGCCGAGTACCGAATGTGAGGAGCCGCCTCTAGAAGGATGCTGCAAGAAAGGGGAATACGTACGCCTACTGAGCTACTACGCCTTCTACGCCTACTCTGTTGACCGCGTGCGATACTCCGGGGGAGGTGTAGGAAAAACTAAATCATCTTAGTCATCTCTGCGTGGAGTCTGTTCAACGAAAGGAGAATAAACGGCAAGCGCTTCGTTCGAACACACGAATTGGCATTAGTTAATTTTAAATTTTAACTTACATAAAATTGTGACAGGGTATTTCCATGTAAAAAAAATTAAAATCATCTTTAGTGAAAAACATCGACTCTAATAAAACATCAATGTTCCGAAAACATCGAAATTGATGTTGAGTCTCTACCGCCGCTTGCCCGGCCAGAGCAGCGGTCGAGTAGTGGAGCTTCTCCATACACACTCTCTGTCTGGAGCAATGTTGCAATGCCGTGGGTGAGCTGCTCCGGCGAAACGATTTTTAATGTGCCACACAAGACACGTCACGAACCACGTGAGCACGGGCAGCGTCTGGCCGCCGGCCGCTGGCAGCCATTCTGCATGGCAAGGAAGAAGTGTTGCGAAACATTTTGAAAGGTGCATAAAATGACAGTTTTCAACGGTAGTACCAAAAATAACACGAAAGTATAGTTGAAACAAAATATGCAATATTTAAAAAAAAACCTCCTATGTCAGTTTTAATGACTTGTAACAATTGAATTGAATTAATGCCTTATTTTACGTCGCGAGATTTAGATCTTCAGGCCTGCTCTTCCGTCTGACCACGCAAATTTCGCTACGCTCCTTTCACTAACTAGCAGAGAAAGGAGGTATTTCTTGTGCGAGAAACAGGCGATTTGAGCTCAGAGGCGTCATTTAGGCTTGAGGATCATTTACATTTGTTTTACTTTTCTTTACTTTGAGATACTTTTACTAACATGGGACTGCCGGCTTTACTTCCCCTCCGAAGGAAGGCGTACGAAGGATTTTTTCGGATGTGATAGTTGTTTTAGAATCTGGCTGAATTCAATATCCCCGCTAATATTGTGACGCAGACTGGTGCCTGAAGCTCATTGGCTGAAGCCGGGCAGGCTGCTCACAGCGCAGCCACGCTATTACATCAAAGGTGCAGCCCTCTCTTGCATGACTGTGTCCCGGGGGGAGAACTTAACATCCACAACAGCCAGAACACAGTTCCCCCACCATCAATCTAGCCTAATGGCTCGGTGTTTGCTATGCTGTACGTCACTCTTGATCTGCGACTCATCCGTGCAACTTCCAATGTTTTCTACTATCGTTTAGCGAACGCTTCCGTCCGTTGCTTGCCGGTACGTGTGTCGTTTGACGAATATTTTTTTCCCCAGCTTTTCCCCCAGTTTTGCGTGTTTTTTCCAACGGCGCGTAAGATTTGGCAATGTGGATTATTCTTGTATGGTGAGACACGATTTAATAATAAGAATTTAGGTTTATCCAATGCTCATGGTTTTGGCACGTGGTAACAAACCGCTGTTTCATCTTCTGTAGAAATATAAGGTCCCCTGTCCTGTGGATGTAAGGTCTCCGTGTCCCGGGGCGAGGGGCGACGCGGAATCTAGCCCAGGGGGTGAGGGGGGGCGAGCTAACGGGACTTTCTGCTTGCCCCTCTACGAGCGCTGAGCAACATGGCAACTTCGTGACGCTGTCAGGGATAATAGTTTTTGCGAGACGGGGGATACAAAGTCTTAGTTCGTAATCGTTGTCCTCAATAGGAAATAACGTATCTCCAAAAAATTAGTTTTTGTAAGACGTACAATCGAAATCATACTTAAATCTAGGTACTGGATGGCACTGAAAACCTCTATCAGTACCATAAAGCTTTTATTGACCAATGGAATCTTCTGTCTCTATTTTTGCTTTTATAAGGATTAGCAGACTGAAATACGTATAACACATAAAATCTGATTGTATCATACTAATATGTAAAATACTTGTCTTTATCTCCAAAGTAAAGTATATCTTCCTAGATAGTCGTAGAATATAATCCTGCAATTTTAATAAAACATTTATATTATTTACATTAGTAATAGAAAATTATGGCAATTATATCGCCCTGTAGATAAACAACTATTTTTCGTGTCAATAAATGTAGTCTAAATGTTCACATGACCTCCAAATCCTAAACTTACACGTTAGTTCGTTTCTGATACATTTATATTTACTCGAGTAAAAAGAATCATAAAGTTCGTTGTCATATATTCATACCATGGATATGGTATTCTTCATTATTTCCATTTTTTGTGTATTAGTGTCGAACTAGTGTTGAGTGGTGGTGGCGAAAACTACGTGAAGTGTAAGCTACGAACACATTTGTCGTAGACGACAAAACAATGTGAATGACGGGGTCCATCAATCGAAATCTCGTCATTGGATGCGCATGCGTACTAGAATTCTCTTCAGAATTGTCGTGTTACGTCTTTGAAATTCAACACTTGCAAAAACTCAATGTAACTAGAATAAGAGAATAAGGCAAAAAAATCTCTAATATAAAAGAGGCGAGACAAGCGTGGCAGCACCGCACGAGCTACTTGCCCATCTCGGAAGCTCCTACAGGCCCTTCTCCATCTCTGCTCCCACGCACAGCGCAGTCAAAAGCAATGGCGGATTTACGTAAGTTGCCGTACGAAGCAAATATTTGTTGGCGCCTCACGGTTATTTTAATAAATTTTTATTTTAATATACAAGGCAGAAAGTTTATAATTACAATTAAATTGTATTGTAGTTAATTTTAAATTTGGTTTTAATCTTACTTTAATAATGTATTATAATATGATATAATTGCTTTCGTCAAACCTTTTGGTTTGCAAATTTGTTGATAATATCACAATCTATTTTAAGTAAAATATCTTTTTCTATGCTAAAATGGAAAGTTAATTTAATATATTTTACCCATTGTTGATCTTAAGTATTTTTTGATACGCTACAAAACCGAAAACGATCTTTCAGTCGAATAATTTGAAATAGGTGAACCCCATCAATACGCGTGAAAGGCGATATCAATATTTGGAAATAATGTGTAAAGGCCAGTTCTTCGAAGAAACAGGAGCAAATCCCGCGTCGAATTTTTTTCCAAAGCTTAAACAACATTATGAAAAAGCATAAAATTGTACATAATAGTATTATTTAAAAAAAATAATTTAACATTCAATAAACACATTAACCGTATCTGGAAATATGTTGCACCGAAAATTCGCTGTCTCTCCAAATCTTGCTACCTTAGGCACGTGCCTAGGTTTGCCTATTCATTAATCCCCTAGTCACTAGTCACTCTCCTGTAGCCACTAGTCAGACGCTACATGCTCCCATTCTGAAACTACACTCTTTCAAAAAAGTACCTTACCAGTGCATTATACTTTACAACAAACTGGGCATTGATATCAAACATATAAACACAATGCATAAGTTACATTAAAAAAATTGAATGCTTTCCCTCTTCACATGTTAAAGTTGTCAGTGTGAAGGAATATTCAAATTACAACACGTCTCCCCGACGAAAATTGAAGAAAATATTCGATTTACTGTGCAAATTGTCAACGATTAGCAATTTTAAAATGATTACTCTCGCACCGTTCTGGTACTACAGTTCAGGAGCTGGCTTTTCGAAGTTGAATTATTCTATAAAGCAATTTTCTCTTTTAAAGCGGATTTTTTATGACGGGTCCGACTTTGTTATCTATTATTGTATTTCTGCTTTTTTCTTCAAATTCTGGCTTGTATAATACTTTTGCCAAGGGATAGGAATATCTTTGAATAGCAAATTTATTGCCTGTTTCGTTTTATCCGTCGTTTTGTCCCTCCTTTTATCCTTTAATAAATAATTATGTTATTTGTTATATAGAATATGAAATAAAATATTGTAACACACCTCTGTCCCTATAGTAAAACTGCAGTGTTAGATTTAGTCATCACTCTTACGAGCGGTCAGCTGATTAGATTTATTCAGGGAAAAAAAAGCTATATGTGACGTAGGGGGCAAAATATTATCTGCGCACGTTTTCTTGAGTTCCAGAATCCCTTCCCCTCATTTTAACTATAAATAGTTGAAAGGCGACTAAAAGTTTAACATAAAATGAATAAGTAAATTTCAAAAATAAATTATAAAAATCGTAAGATTAGCAATATTTGAAAAATAGTCATTTTCGTTCCTGAGTAAACAACATATTTGCATCGGTACACGAATTGCAAATAAGGTTATGGTATTGGTATGGTTATGGTATGGTTAAGGTATTGGTTTTTCTGCATTGCTAACAAAATGGCAACTCGCCCTTACCTCTACTCTCACCATTACAAGCAAAAGGAGAGTTCAACAAAATGTGCACATAGTAAAGCTATTTCTAGACAGGAATAATTGATCATAACCTGAAGAACAGTTAATGCAATTATCACACTCTTAAGTAAACGCGATTACGAAATAAAGATCTTTTCGATTCAGAACGTTTAAATCTATTGTCAGTTGATCATTCCATACGGCTCGTGTTTTTCATTTCAATGAAACATTTCTTTGTTTTAGACTGACTTCTCCATGAAGATTGGAGCAGATATTCGTTCCCCTCCCCGAAATGGTTTGCACAACACTTACTTTTAAACGTCGCGTCAGTTGCCCTGAACGCGGTGCCCGTAACACTGTGGCAAGCTAGTTATTAGAGTGCAGTATTCGATGTAAACAATTTATTGTGGCTTGATGTAGATGTAGATGATTAAGATAGCTCAGGATATAGGGAAGAGGGGAATATTTCATTAAATATGTATTGAAAAATGAACCATTCATCAAAGAATAGTCATACAAGTTCCATATTACGTACACTACATCATATATCTGGCAGACCTAATATTAAACTTCAAGTCTAATTCTACAATTGTAGCTAACTACACAAGAATTGGAAACTTACAGAGCTGGGATTAATTCAGGTCTAAAAATATGCTAGGGTATGAGTCTGAAGAGAATATATTTTTTATTCTAATTGGAAGCTGGTAGGTGATGGCTAATTCGCAATAGATTGCTTAGGTTATTGTATTAATTGTGAAAAAAAATGTTAGATTTATGAGCGCAATAAGGTGCGGGGGGAGGGATTCAATAGTGGAATGTTTGAGATGAGTCAGGGTGCATGAGTGACCATTTTGTCGAAATGGGTTTGGATGATATGTAATTTATTGATATTAGTTGTAGAGGCGTTCATTCAGATAGGGCATGCATAAAGTATTAGGGGTCTGATTGTTTATTTATAAAGAGTAATGCCATTGTTTAATGAGAGCTTACTTTTGGAGTTTAAAACTGGCTACAGTTGAATTAGTTTTATTTTTACTTGTCGTGATTTTACTATTGTGTGGTCTTTCCAATTTAGTCTGGTTCAGCTCTTGATATTTGACGGATTGATAGTGTGCGGTCTATGGAGTTGGGTGATTGTGAATTTGGAGTGGAGTTGGGGTTGAACATTTTGTTATGAGGAAATTTTGGCGGAGGGGTGGGGTAGGGGGGGGTGGAGGTGCTCGCGTTCTTTTCGTCAGAAAGGGACTCGCAAAGCAAAAGCTGGGCAATTTGAAGTGACGCGCTCTTGCTGAAGCAACCCTTTGTTCGGATGGGGAGGGGGTGAGGCGTGGGCCCAAGTAATCCCCAGAAGCCCGCCGGCTATTTCTGGACGGCAACGGCCACTGCGTCAGCAGGAGGTAGCAAGCTCACGTGTTGCATTCTTTTGTTTGCGCCTCTAAGTACTTACCAATTTTCATCTGCTGTTTTCGTCGCTAAATGGACGCTGTATGGCGACGTGTGTTAGAGCACAGTTATGTGATTTAATCTATTAATGTCACTTGAATTGCTGTTGTGTAATTCTATTGAAGAATATCGTTCAAATACTACAATATTACAACTTAGTTCTTACCTATCTGGAACGTGAAATCCAGTATTTTTACTTCCAAGGGATTCACATGTATTCAAATTGATTGTAGACGTGATATCAATGAAGTTTCTTGACGTTAGATAAGTATTTATTTGAAATAGAATTAATTGTAACAACAAATAGTACTCTATTATTGACATTTTTATTACCTTATTGAAATATTAGCGTCAGAGACTTGTTATAAAGAATCAGAACAAGAGAAAATGTGAAATTAGTTGCTTACTACCGAAATTTTTTCGTCGTAGTCTTATCAAATGCAGAAATTGGATATTGTAATGAACTACTGGCTCCATAAGATTAAAAAAAAAGTTTTTGGCACATCTTATTCAAAAAATAGTCAGTTTTTGTTTCACAACTAATTCCTCTTCTGTACTAAAGAAGCAGAGAATGGGTGTGTGAGAAATGGCGTATTCGGGGGGGGGTGAGGTGCATACCCCCTCCAAAAGGACTAAAGATATTGTATAGTACCTTATATACTGTAGAAAAATAATGTGCAATATAATAACCAATTTCATTATTATTTAACAAAAATCTCTGCACCTCCTACAAATGATCGGCTGGATCTTACGCTATTTTTTGTTTTATTTGTGTTAATTATTTAACAATCAATTTATTGTAATGTATGTTGACCTCAGGCACTGTTCATTGTTTGTACTTGAGCACTGGTGAAGAAATTAAATATTCCGAAACGTTGGCGTAACTAATTGTTTCTCTAACCACATGACCAATCTCGTGAACCGATTTTATTTCTTTATTCATCAATGGTCGTGATTCTACAATGGTAAATATTTTAACAACAGTTTTTTACCTGAATAACAATACCGTTCCAATACGGTTTTGCATTTTACATGTAACGACTAATTTTGTAAAAAACTGCGTTGTCGGCAAATTATTTGTATATAAAGTAGCAATGCGTTTAGAATGGTACGTAAATCCACTTGTTATAATACATATTGTAACAATATACACATACATGAGTAGCCATTTTTTATCGTCGGCGATTTTTAATTTAGTTGAAACGCAGTTAAGATAAAAATCTCTTTTGCTTGCTCTTTTGTGTGATTATTATGTGCTATGAATTTTGTTTAGTTGTATTTAATTACCGATGGAACGCACTTCCAACATATATTTTCTTTTGGTACTCCCCTTCATAATTTCGTACATAACTTCAAGCAGCAAAAGTAAAATCATCAGTAAGATTATTTTGTAATTGGATAGGGGACTGATTCTTTCGAAACATTTGCAATCTACCGGAAAATCTATTAGTTACTAGTTTTATATTGATAATGGTTACATCATTGATCTATAAGATAGATATCCCCCGCGTATAATGCAATCAAGTAATCATCGAAGAAGAAAAATGCCAAACCAGACATGATTTATAAATCTGTACATTCGTTTAATATCATTTCCTCGTATATTTGGCGCGAATATACCTGGACACATCCTGATTTAGAAAGTGCTTTCGCAGGGTGACCTGTGGACCCTTTCGTAAGCGTTGACGGTTGGGGCGGTGCGTCACCGGGCAGAAGGAAAGGGAATGATTTTTCCAGCCAATTAAAATGCACGAAAAGGGAGACACATCCCCCACCCCCTTGCGGCATGACGCGAGGCGTTCCACGTGCCTGCCGACAAATGATCTTTCGCCCTCAGACCGCACGGGCAGTGGTGACAGCGGCCCCGCAGCGGTAGGAGCAGCAGCAGCGACCTCTGGTGAGCCAATCTTCACTCCGGAAGGAGCCTTATGGCAATTATGCAGCGCTAGGGAATCGCGCACTGATATTTCAATGCGCGATTCTTTTGATTGTTGATCAGGTAGCTTGCGTTACAATATTTGTTTTATTGTTCCTTTTAAGAGTACCGTTCTTCATATGGATTGGGTATCGAAGAGGTAGCTTGTGATGGAAATTCTGATTTTTTAATTAGATATTATGTTCGCGTATTTCTTGGGTCTTGAATACCTTACGATAGAATTCTTGCATTCGTGTTGCAATTCATTCGTGTTGCAAGAGAACAATAAGTAGTTTTGTTGTAATTCTCGCACAAATATTTAATCTCTTCTCAGGTTTCTTTAATATTTTAATTATGCTGATATATTAATAGGGTCAGATAAGTTTTTGCTTTAAAACTATCTAGTGACTTAGATTAAGGACACGATTTATTGTTTTTCATTTTTTTATTTAACTTTTATTTAAAATTGTTCATACACGGACAAATACTCTTTAAAATCTGTAGGTTTAAATTTTTTTAAGACGTCTTATTTGTACTGTTATATAACAAACTAATGATAAATAATTGCTATGGTAATCTCATTTTTGAATATATTTACAACTATAATTTGTTATTTCGTCATGAACTGTGGACATTTTAAAATCAAATTTTCGAACATGCCATGGGGCATTACCAGTGTCTCTAAAATTTTCGTTTTACCTAATTTTTCCGAATATAATGGGGGAAATGGAATAGAAAGAAAATTACTTGAGAAAATCTAATACGAAAAATAAACTTTGATTGTACGTTTCCTTATCAGTCTCATCGTACGTTTTTCAAGTGGGTCTCTGCATAAATACGTATAAAACGTATTAGTGTCTGTCACATTGTATTCGTCATGTCGGAAGATATTTGACCACTGGAATTTTTTTGACAGACCAAAACCCAAAATGATTTAGAAGTAAACATTGCTCTAGAAGAAAAAAGCTTGAAGTTGTTTATATTTCTTACGCAATGTTACACAACGTTTCGACCAAGAGCTTTTTTCCTTCATCTTCAGACTTACCAGGAATATGAAAGGGAAATTTAGCGTAGATTCGAGACTTGCGTAAAGGTTCTTGAATGAATCAGTGATCTGGTTTTAATGTCTTTTTTCGTCGACTCTTTTCCTCGCAGCCCTACGAATTTGTTTATTTGAACTAGATGGATTCAGATCTTATTTGGATAATTCAGAATAAAATTTTTGTGAATTTGAAATTTGAATTCTTACTTTTAATTATTCGACCTAATGTGCCGAGTAAGAAATATTGAAGCAAGTGAACATTTGATATAAGATTATGCAACAACAACCCGCTGATAGCTTCCCTACGGATTATACGAAGGCAACAACTGTTTTTTGTGCGCCACCAATGGGGGCTTATGTGGGAGAGTTTGGCTGTGGATCGTATTTGTTCGTTCACAACTAGCGCTCAAAACACATAATTGTTTATGATTGTGTGTGTGTGTGTATTTATTCAGTACTGTCCTGGTTGCTGAGGGTTGGAGTTCTGGAAATAAAATGCGTTGTGGGTTGCATACCTTTTTGCGAGGTTTGTCAAAATTATTTCCTTCAATATAAACTGAATCAGATTTTGATGTACTCGTTACTTTTAAAGCACTGAACCCCAATTGGGACGGTATCGTTTTTTAAAAACATTTTGGGTGTGAATTAACACAGATTTGCGAGTAGAATTGTATTTCAAATCAGATCAAACCTTGACCACCATTGTGAAACACCCTTCAGAGACTTCAATATTTGGTTTCAGATTTCCGCAGTTACATCTTCACATTTTCCCCCCAATTTTTCTATTATTCTATTTAATAGAATTAGATATGGTTTTGAAACAAATATTGTATTTTGGGTATCAGTAACTATAGTATTAAAGTGACAGTATCTATATTTGTGTGCTACAAAACTTTAAAGCCTCTGGAGTGATTGCTCCCACGTTTAACACGGTCAAAATTAACTAGTGGTGCTACAATAGCATATACTCTCTCGCATTACTTCTAACTTTTTCAATTTTCCGTAATTCAAAGTGTTCATCGAAAATGAGAACCGCGCCATTTTTGTAAGCGCTCTTTGCTCTATTCGCGAAAAAAAAAATATATATATATATATATATATTTTGAGCTGTTTTAAAGAAAAGGATAATTTAAAATTTCCAGTAACTTCAAGCAGAAACGTGATCGTTTTCACAAAACAATTGTACATGAAATTTTTTAAAGACACAATCTTATAGAACATGTTTCATTTAACACACACATCTATATCAATATTGCATTTTTGAAAATGTTATTTTTTGCAATTGTTGAAAATATGGAGTTTTCCGAAAATGCGGCCAATATCACTTTTCGACATTCTTTCAAACGTATGAGAAGAAACTAAAGAAAAAATCGAAGCTTCTTTTCCAGAAAACAATTGTTTAAAAATTGCGTATATTTCACGCAAAATTACGCGAAATCTCATGTTTTCGTAAAATTGTACATGACCTTATTTCAAGATCGCTCTTCCAACCAAATATTTTTTATTATGATTCTATTTTTACACTTTATTTAAATTATAATTCCATCTTCAATATTGTAATAGTTGCCGCCGAAAAGAGTTTGAGCTATTGCGAAAATGAGAGATTTCATTAAAAATGAGACCCAACCCATTCTTTTAAGCGTCGGTAGAATTCCGACGTAAACTTAACCTCTAAAAAAGTACGTCTTCGGTTACGTCAAGGCATTGTGAATGTTCTCGCTTAATAACCCGTTTCTAGGTTTTGCGGCTGCGTTATGTTAAGTTTGCATTGTGAATGAGACCTAATGAAGCGGAAGAGCGGGCAGAAGCGGACGTGGCGAGGAGCAGAAGGAGGGGGAAGCGAAAGGAACGAGAGAAGCTAGAGGAGCGGATAGAGTGGGCGGAACCGGGGGGAGGGGGGGAGCGGATACTTTTTTTAGCGTAAAAATTAGATTGCAATTTACACTTTTTTGTTAGGCTATCAACATTCGCCTATGTTCAGTGGGTTTTTTTCCTTGGGTTGACAGAATCAGGTGGTGCGATAACTCAAGTCGTCACCGGGTTCTGTACATCCTAGGAAATTTCCCAAATTCCAGAAGACTGCTCCAGCCAACTGGTGATGATAGTAATAAGCGACGAAGATCGGCTACTTCGAAATATTACGTGATCGTCATTAAAATAAAACGATAAGATATTTGCGGGGGCGGCGATGGTGTAACGGTTAGGGTACTGGACTGTTGTACCCAAGTTAGCGGGTTCAAACCCGATCGAAGCCGTGGATTTTTAAGGGCGAAAAAAATCCTTCCTTCGGAGGGGAAGTAAAGCCGGCTGTCCCATGTTCGTAGATTTACTTGCATGTAAAAGATCCTCAAGCCTAAATGACGCCTCTGAGCTAAATTCAAATCGCCTTTGTCTCGCCCAAGAAATACCTCCTTTCTCTCCTAGTTGGTGAAAGGAGCGCAGCGAAATTTGAGTGGTCAGACGGAAGAACGGGCCTGATGGCCCGAGTCTCGCCACGTAAAATAAGGCAAATTCAATATTGTGAGTTACTCTTACAAATATTTAAGGGTCATAGGACAAATCATCACGATGACAATGACTGTCGCTTGGGGGGAACATGTGAACCTGCCTTTACGCGCAGTGGCGAAACGTGAGAGGAGATAAGTTTTAATTTTGTTTTGTCAAGAGAGTATTAATTATGAATATCGATGTTCGAAAAAATAAAACATTGATGTTTAAATTAAAATATCGATTGAACCCTAGTTTATTAATTTTTAATTGAGATTTAATAGACAAAACAAGGTCAAAATATCACTAGGATAATTAAAAAAAACTTTAATTATCTGATTGAGAGATTAAATAGTAATATAGATTTCTTCACAGACAAAAACTCGATTTAGTGATTTTAGGCGCATCAACGACTAAGATTACTAGTGCCGTAAGTGTAGTGCACGTTTTCATTGCGGGAGGAGGCGTTGATCTTCCCCTGCTAGCTCGTGAGATCTGGGGCCGATCTGTGGGAATTTTTCCCAGCCAGATATCGACCATCAGCGTAGTAACGCCTCACCCTGGACACGCTCTAAGCTCCCAACAAGTACGGTAGGGTAGTATATGTGAATGTAAGTGTAAAGGGTAAGAATAGGCCACGGAAGAGGAAGGAAAGATCGCGCGCGGTCCGCGGCCCGTTCGCCTGGTGTTGTTTGGAGAAACCACGGGAAATTACCGATCACAACAGCTGGCCGCTAGAATTCTCCTCTAGACGTGGCTGTCTAGACTAGCTAGCGTTGAAAATTCTGCCACCGTCGGGAGTGGAGCCCTAGGACCTCTCGGTCAGAGGCACTGCAGTAACATCAGTCAATTCCCTGAGCCACCTGGACGCACACCTATAGTTTCGCAACGTTTAATGTTTCAGAGTAACGATTCGACGGGCAGGCGGCTGAGCCGGGAGAAGGCGGCGTCTGCGTTGTCCCACGCATCGGGGTCCGCGGCGGCCGATGGCTGCGAGTGAGAGCGTGGGTGGCGGCCGCGGGGTGTGGCGGGGCTCGCCACAGGTGCAGCAGCCTTCCCACGTAGCGACGGCGGCGCGCCGTCAAGCAGCAGAGCCCTTCCAACGCCGCCACGGCCGCACCGCCGCCCGCCGTGGAAGGGGGTGGGGTCTGCAGGGGTAGGTTTCGCCGACCCTCCGGCGACGTCGAACAAAGGGACCGCAGCAGGTAAAACGCAGCGACCGGCGGCGCAGTGGGAAGGCTCCCATTTAAAATGTTCTGTGTTCTGCTATCGGTGGCGCGTACGCCCTCCTCCGCATCGCGTAGCGGGAGTTTTCCGCCGCTTGCCGCAGCGGCGCAAACCCGTCGCACATGGGAAGGTCTCCATTCAAACCAATGCTCTGCTACGAGCCACGGCGCTCGGAAGCGCGCCGCTGTGACGGCGTGAGAATGAATGAATGAATGTATGTCTTATTTTACGTGGCGAGACTCATGCCATGAGGCCTGCTCTTCCGTCTGACCACGCAAATTTCGCTACGCTCCTTTCACGAACTAGCAGAGAAATGAGGTATTTCTTGGGCGAGAAACAGGCGATTTGAATTTAGCTCAGAGGCGTCATTTAGGCTTGAAAATCTTTTACATGCAAGTAAATCAACTAACACGGGACAGCCGGCTTTACTTCCTCCTCCGTGGGAAGGCGTATTTTCGCCCTTACACATCTACGGCTTCGATCGGGTTTGAACCCGCCAACTTGGGGTACAACAGTCCGACACGCGTACATCATCGCCGCGAGAAGGGGCCAGCCTCCCCTACGACGCGTACGGGTAGCTGGCCTCGGGGGGAGCAGAGGGAACGCGGCCGAGGGGCCGGCGCCGCAGATTCAGTGTGGAACGCCTCCGGCCGTGCACACGCCGTGAGCGAGATCACGGTACGGCGAGCGCCATCGCCGGCCTGGGTGAGCGGCTGGGCCCCGCGCTGTCGACTCGTCTTGCTGAGATTGTTGGGCCCCGCCCCCTCGACGAACGGTGAGTCCATCTTTATGTTTAAAGCGAACGTGTGGCTCCGCGACCACGCGAACGCTCTATTGGTGAGAGGTCCCTTTCCTCGCCATCGACATCCACAGTGCTCGGCGACGAGCAGCTCATTTTAAACCAAGTGCTACTTTAAGGCCACGAGTCAGACAGGGGCACTGTCGTCCAATCCGGAGCTTCGTTACGAGTTAATTGGTTGGTACTGGAGCACTCGGTTCGATGACAATGTCCCTTTCTCCTTCCACCTTGTGACCTTGAAGGGCCACTATGTTTAAATCGGAGACAGTCAGTGCATATCATAGGTGCAGGGTATTTTCCTCCATCGTGATGCAGGAAGAATCGCTATTTGCTTGGGTTGGGTCGCATGGGTGCTAAAAAGGGGGGAGTGGGCCCTTCTCCCTCGGAGAACGCTTCTATTAAATCTCGAGGTCCGCTGACACTTCGTCAGCTGTGACGCTAACATCCAATCGAGAACTTGAACGTCACTAGTAACGTTTAAGCTCCCGATTGGATGAAAGCGTCACATCATGATCATGTGTCACGCATATAAAGTAAATCAGCTGTTGCGGTTTCATCCAATCGGCGTAGCTACAGTGACGTCACTATGGAGATGTTCAATTTCCCAATTGGATGAAACCAAAATTTTCGTCTTGCTGGAATCATTGGCATGAATCGTTCGTTCCAGTTGATCATATTGGGGGGGGGGGGTTGTAGATTTTTGTTAAATAATACACATTTGAATGGGTACTGATGTGTTGCAAAAATATTATATATATAATATACTATATATATATATTATATAATATATATATTATATTAATATATATATATAATATATATATATATATTATTATATATATATATATATATATATCTGTGTGGTTTGTATGTGTATATTACTTTATTTCCTTTGCAATAAATGAAATTGAAGATTAAATGATAACTTAGCCCAGATCTCTCCTACAAAGAAATGATGAGAGTTTATAATGGAGAAAACACGACATTTCAAAATTCATTCTGAAACTTTTATTAACTTTTCTTTTCTTTTTTATGAGAGTATGCAATACAATTGAAATGAAAACTTTATTATTTTTAATATTATTTTACTCAATGGTATTCATCATCTCCTTCGGCTTCAATTGCAGACTGCTACTCACATTACATCTAGTGCCTGTTCCTGTTTGAGCAGCAGTTCTGATGGTTTATACTTCCAAGTATTCATGTCCTCTACATTTTTTCTTTGGTCTTCCAATATACATTTGTCCTGTGGATTTGTAAATTAAAGCTGGTTTTGGAACTGTTTCATTTTCTTAACATGTGCTAACTTTTTTCTGAAAGTTTTATGCTACAATACTTTTTAAAGTTTTTGATGGAATAGACACATAGTCACACATGTTGTGTTATGTATTCACAATTTTGTCTTCTGTTTCTCTCCCAAAATTCTTAATAATTATTACATTAGATGTATTATATTTCTGGATTTTAATTTCCAGAACTTTTCCATTTTGTCCAATATTGTTGCTGAGATTATGCAATTTTACCACTTTTTCTATTACCTCTCTTTCTATTACCATCTTTACTTGTTTAATTTCCATTCCTTGACAATCTATTGCAATTTTCAATGGTATTTCAACTAATGTTTTGTAGCTAGAAGATGACTACAAATTCACAACCAAATAGAAAACAATCAAATAATATCAAATGATACTCTTTGAATTTGTTGTCATAGTTCAGCTTCTTTGGCATTGAGGTATCTTATGTGCCAATAATTGGAAGCTGTTTCCTAAAGCATTGTGCAGATGCAGGACGTTGACAATTGGTTGACGTGCTATAAACAGTCACCGGTTGCCCAACGATCTGAACCTGTGCTGATGTGTTGCATCTACAGCATTAGTCTGCTCATGAAGACCAGGATACGAATAATGAATGGGGAACTAAACTTTATGTAAATGTCAAATGCCTTACAGTAAATATACAACAGCAACTGGATATCAAATGGTTAGTATTACCATTATAAAGAGCAATAATAATTAGAAAAATGTAATATAATTTCCAAAGTATTTAAAAATTAACTTTAATTATTAATTATAGAGCAAGTTATCAGAAATGGAAAACTGTTGAACTTCATTAGCATTCAATGAAATATTTTATGTGATACCTGTTACAAAAGAGAAAGTTATATTTTCTCACATGTATTTGAGGGGTAGTGGAATTTACATAGGTTGACATATAATTTTGTGTACTTGGTTACATCTCTATGAAACAATGTGAAATATTGTTAATAGTATTTTAAACCTTAAGATTAATGATTACATAATGGTAAAGCAAATAAAGTTTTGCACAAGAATATGAAGAATTTTTAATTTCTTAAAATGATCACTCTTATTGGAAAAAATGTATTCTTCAGCAAATAAATTATATTCTAACACACTTCTATCTTGAATATGTAGTGTGAATAGAATCAAATTTATTTTTACTAAATTGTTTAGTTTCATTTGTCTGCATTACTTCCAAAATGTGTGATCTTCATAACAGTGTTAATATACTATTACTATTACTCTTATTCATTACATTCCTTTAAATATGTTCTATTATAAAATAACATAAGTTAACTTGTGCAAAGTAGCACATGCTAAGGAGGCAAAAGTGACAAGTCAGCAACATACTGCAGAGGAGATGCATTCCAACTGGTCAGAGGATCTAATTTTTGCTGCAGCTTTTGATGAGAAATGTCTAGTGACTTAATATTTGACAGTGACTAGATAATTTCTCTTCAAAAGACTTCAGAAGAAAGTCAACAAACACCACAACGGGAATGCTACTAATGTCATAAATGTCCTCAGTTTTTATACTTTTTGTTTATTTTTCGAAGTTATGTTATTCAGAATTTTTTCCAGACTTTGACTAGTCATTTTATAATTTCTCTTAATTCTTATGTAATTAAAGTGATTTTTGACTATGCAAGTTTTTTGAAAACTTCTAGTTAACTTGCACTATATAATATTGTCAAATTATGTAACATGAAATGTTTAAGATGTAAGTTATATATGGAAAGAAATAAAGTTATAGGCCTAAATAATTGCAATGAAAATATGCAATTTTCAATTCTGGAGGTGGCCCCTGGCTATAGGGTATATGCAAAGAAGTACAAAAATTATAATAAAATAAAGTTGAATTTATAAAACTTGTATACATTTATGCAAGTCTCATATAAATTTGATTTAAACAAGATTATATTAATTTTGGAGGCATCACCAGTAGGTAAAACACAATTTCATTTTTAAAAATTCAAAATTCACATAATAACTTAGCCATGTTTTGATAATCAAATTTTCCATTTAATTTCACAAGTTGTCCCCCACACAAATAAGAAAACAAACAGATTTAAAAAATTTTAAAAATTAATTGTAATTTTTAATATTGGCTTTGATGCTAATTACAAGAAAACCTGTCATTGTTGTGGTTGTCTTCTTTGGGTCAACGGAACCAGGTGGCGTGTAATTTTAAATCGTCACGGGGCTCCGTGTACCCAAGGAAATTTGCCAATTCCCAGATAAATTGGCTCCGTGGCAGTTATCAATTCAGTCATTGAAGAAAGTAGCAAAAGTTCAGCTATTTCAAAATATTTTACTGAGTAACAATGCATTTTTATTAATTGAATTTGTTGAAAGAATCAGGGCAACTAATTCTTTGACCAAATTTAATCAATAAATACAGAAAGAGAAGTAATTTTGTGCTTTAAAATTTTGAAAAACATGTGGTAAAATGTTTTGCAAATACTGTGTGATGAAGACATTCACAAGTAAATCATCATTAAATGTAGAATTTAATAATAAATGTACTCTATGAAAATCATTTATACACTTGTTTTAATTTTTAATCCATATTTCCTAAAGTTTCATTTCCTGCATGTTTGCACGTAATTTGGCATAAATCTCAATTTGCCATGCATATTTTAGAACAAGCAAAATAGAACATCATTAATTTTTTTTTTAACGCTTGCACATATTCCGTCTCTACTTATAGGTTAAGTTCACTGAATTAGAATGATAAGCAATGTATTTAGCATTTCCTGAAATATTTTATTAATTTCTCACATGAAAATTATAATATACTTAGTGATCATACTCAATTTAATTTGTATTATTTATTAACATATATCTTGCTGTGTGTGTATGGATATGTATGTATTTCAGTAAATAATTATGTAATCAGTAAGGTGTGAATTGATTACACCCCAGGAGCCAGAACAAATAAATTAACTAGTTTCTGTTCTCCTTAAAAAATGTGATCACCACTGAGTACACAGAGCAACTGACTTCCTGAGAGGTACCCAGAAGCATAGGCTTCTTTCCGTAGGTGTGGTATCTTTCAAAGGCTGGAGTACTAACAGCTACCACCAGTTACAGGTTAATAATATTGGTGTTTCAATAACGAAACCTGAACTAGTACTGTTTGGGTCCCATTCACATTCAGTAATCCCATACCACCACCAAAATTTACCAAACTATAATATACCGGTTTGGAAATGAATGCAATACTGAAGCTGAATTTCAGCTTTTTATTGACCCAAAAAGGTTGACGGTCTAAAATAAAAACATTATTCACCTAATGATTTGTTCTTATTAAATTTCAATAAAAAAATAAAATAAAAGAAATATTTTAACAACCCACACACTTTACAGTTAACAAATATTGGGAAAGAAAATTCAGTTTCTGAATAATTTTTTATTCTAAATGCTTATACACTTTTAGGCACCACTCATAACCAACAAATGTGGCAGCATTTACAGGAAATCCTCTTATTACATGAACCCAAAATCCTCTTCCAAACACATGAAATCCATCTGCTTTATAACTTTTTATTATACAATCCGTTAATCCTTTATATTTGGGCCTGATGACATCATCTGCCTGTATTCGTGATTTGAGTACATCAAAGGGGGTTACAGAAACCCATGTAATGGTTCCTGCTAAACCTCCTGCAAAAAGTTGTTGGAATATAGAATATTCACTTCTTCTGTCACTGGGATCACGCCCAATTTTTAAAAGATGTTCATAGAATAAAACATACAATCCATATGATGGAACATCTCTGTAAAGGGTAGCTACAAATCCACGATAAAAGCCACGAAGTCCAGAATGTTGATAAATTTTTCTGATGCATTCCTTCATACGGTGTCTTTCATCCTTTGTAAGATCACCTGATGCTTGAATTTTTATTTTTATTAGCTCTACAGGGCATGCTAGAAAAGTATGAACAAATCCTGCAATAAACCCTGCAAAATAAACATTTATATGCCAATGTCTATTGGGACGTGATCCTTCACCACATGATCTTCGGTTAACATCTGCACCTTGAACATTTTGTAAAACTCTCAGTGTGTTTCCATACACACCAAAAAACACTGAATTTTGCACTCCAGCAAGTAAAAGAGGGAATGACATTCCTCGGTACAGACCCAATACACCTTCATTTTTCACTGTTTTTATTAATATTTTGAAAATACCTGCTCTTCTCAAGACTTGTTGCCTCACCTTCACAGTATCTGCGGGATGACCTACTAGTATTCCACATACACCAGCTCCCCAGCCAGCAATGAAATCTTTAAAGGTCAATGTCATTGTGACATTATTTATTCATTATCTCTTATGATTTTTTTTCTTTCCTTGGAGATTATGAATACTTCCTATGATTGTTCTCGGGAACCTACAAGGAACAGCCACAATCCGATGGTTCTAGAAGTTGAGTCTGCATAACAAAAATTTTTTATCAGTTTTGAAACGTGGTTAAACCTACATAACTATCTTTTGTTGTATTATTTCTGCTTCCCTCATACTCAATTAATCCTTTAGCTTTCCACCCAGTAAAGTTATATAGTGACGGTTGCAATGTAAGATACCAAAATGATTGTGACCCTGGTAAAGATCATTTCCCTCTATTTTGTAATGCATGTTCACAAAAAGCATTATCATCTGTGGTTGTAAATTGTTTGATTATGAATAACATAAGAGGCATTCATTTTAACCCGGAAAGTTAAGTTTTGTAAAAAAAGATATGAACTATTTTAGCTTTTACTTTCAACAAACAGTAGGTTCATAGAACATTTTTAACTATTCATGAAACATTTTAAACTGTTCATGCAAAATTTCCTTTCCCAACAATTACTTCCAAAGCAGCCATGTGTTAGATGCGAACAATGAAACGTCACCCAATAACTTTTGATATACAAGCATTTCCCAAAAATTACTTCCCGTTTTCTAGGACCATAGTGTCAAAAAATCACA
The DNA here is from genome assembly GCA_017312745.1 of Gryllus bimaculatus. NCBI lineage: Eukaryota > Metazoa > Arthropoda > Insecta > Orthoptera > Gryllidae > Gryllus > Gryllus bimaculatus. Next base: position 10,556,757 of record BOPP01000033.1, on the reverse strand, counting down.
TTTAACTGAAAAATAGAGTAGGACTTGTTTGGAATTAATGTATTTCTTACTGCACACATCAAAGCAGTAATCAAATACCATTCATGCAAACTATTTACTTTATTAGTTGTGCCAATTCACCTAGCAATTTAAGATGCAACGAAAAGCCATGTGTTAGAGCTAATCCCTCACTGCAAGTGCTGACATTATTTAGAGGAACAAGTGACCTTCCTCTATAATCTGAGCTGTGCTGAAATGCTACAATTAAGTAAAATGTTTAAATGCATGTTCCTAGAAAGGTATAAACATTTAAAAATATTTGTATAACTAATAATTATTCTTAATTATTGGAAATCTATTTAAACAATTATATTATAAGAATAATAGAAAACAGATCCCCCTTTTGCTTTTAAGAACATTTTTAATGTCAAAAACAGTTAAAAACTGTGTTTGGGAGAAGTACAATCTGTACAACTTCTTCCATCATTTCTTGGAGGGATCTTATCTGATTCTGCATCATGGGTGTGAGAGAAGCAGTGCTGCATGAGAAAACTTTGTGATCTGGGATTATCTTCACAGCATTTGGATTGTGACCGTTTGGCTCAAGTGATAATGTTTCACTGAAGAAATCCCATGCATGTCTTATCTTTGAAGATGACTTCCTAACAGTAGGTACTTATGTTCGGAACTAAAACCCAAGCAATCAATAAGCAAATGTGATCTCTCTGAGAATTTTCCACAGGGAAGGAGTATGCGTTCTTGTAGAACGTGCAATAAAATGACAATAACAATCCGTGGCAAAACGTGAATTCAAGTCAAAGGTTTCAAAGCACCAGTCGTATACAGATTCTACTATTTTTTGATGAAAATAAATGAAATCAAATTCTCTCAGAGCTTATAAATCAAATCGAATAGGTACTTTCATTGCACATGCAATGTGGGTTAATGTGTTTCACCAAGGGTCGGGAGTTGAGGACAGATGGCAAAAGGGTTGCGAAGTTGACTGTCGAAACATTTTAGATGCTCCATATTTTCTCCAGAAAATTAGTGAGATAAAATAATTATTGAGTTAATGATTATTGTTGATGACCAGAAACAGACAGGAGAGAAGCAGGAAAACATTTCCTTGCTGTCTGTAATTGTGTTATAATCCATGTTTCATGCAGTTCTATGACTAGGAGTTTTGGAAAAAAGTTTTCTGCAAAATCTTTCTAATTTAAGTAATTTTGAATAAAAACAATTTTTATTAGTAATTTGCCAGGGAGAAGAAATGGATAATTTATTAACTGTAAGAGACTGAGAATATCAATGATTATTTTGGAGTAGATTTTGCAATCAATTCAGTGCTTGGTGACAGAATATTCTTTACATTCATTAAGTCTACATTGATCAACAATAAAATACTCCACAGAATAATATATAATTTCTCTGCCCGAGCCTTCACAGAGTTCATTTGTACAACTCCCTGTTCTATAACTTCTTTAGATATTTACAATTTTTAAGCGAGATGTTTTTGACTTATAATGTATTAAGAAAGATACAAATCATTATTCCTATGTTATTATAAGAAAGATCTTTATTGATTTTCAATTTGTGTTGTTTCATTCGTGTTAATTGTTAATTTGTGGTACAAGCTGCATTAGCTGATTAGGAGTTTCCTATCAGAATGTCAATTTTATAGGTCATATCTGCAACCACCTGCTAGTTATGCCACACACCGCCACTGTTGGTGCTAGGTATTATATGGTGTGTTGTGCATCCCAATCATTGTATGATTAGCAAAATGACTTTTAATCAGCATAGGCAACTCATAGAATTATTATTCAATAATGCTGAATAACTTATATTAGTGTTTATTCCTTTACACAAATCTATTTCTGATACAGTTAGTATATACAAATATTTTTCACTGCTATCTCCTCAGTAATTGAAATCGTTCACCAATTAATTTTTGGAACAGGGGAGTATGAAATAAAAGTAATAAATACTTTTAATAAATTTAATTAAAATTATTTATTCTAATATTGTGTACATTTTTAAACACCACTCATATCCAACGAATGTTGCTGCATTAACAGGAAATCCTCTTATAATGTGCATCCAAAATCCTCTTCCAAACACATGTAAGCCATTTTCTTTGTAACTTTTAATGACACAGTCGAGCATTCCTTTATATTTCCGATTAGCAATATCATCTGCCTGAATTCGTGATTTCAATACATCTAAAGGTGTCACAGCAACCCAAGTGATGGTACCTGCTAATCCTCCTGAAATAAGTTGGCTTATTACAGAATACTCACTATTTCTGTCCTTTGAATCACGGCCAATATTTAAAAGATGTTCATACAGCAAAACATAAGCACCACTTATTGGTACATCTCTGACAAGTGTAGCAAGAAATCCCTGATAGAAACCAAGTATTCCTGAATGTTTAGAAATATTTTTGATGCACTCCTTGACTCGGTAGGAGGAATTTTTATCAAGAACATGCTTTGTTTGAATTTTAATTTTTATGAGATCTACAGGGCATGCCAAAAATGCATGAATAAAACCTGCTGTGAAACCAGCAACATAAACATTGATGTGCCAGTATTTATTGGGTGTAACTCCTTCACCACATGATTTTCTGTTCATATCTGCACCTTGAACATTTTGTAGAATTCTTAAGGTGTTTCCATACACACCAAAAAACACGGAATTTTGTACACCTGCCAGTAAAAGAGGAAATGACATTCCTCGGTAGAGGCCTAGAACTCCTTCATGCTTCACTGTTTTAATTAAAATTTTAAATATATCTGCTCTTCTTGAAACTTGTTGTCTCACCTTCACAGTGTCAGCAGGATGGCCCACTAATAATCCACACACACCAGCTCCCCAACCAGCCAAAAAATCTTTAATAGACAGTGCCATTCTCACTCCATATTTACAAAGTAGCTGCAAAATCCTTTTCTTCCTCTATATATCTGAATAATTGAGATGACATTCTTTTGATCCCTCCAGTTATATTGGCATCCTAATGGTCAAGTCTGCACAACAGAAATTCTTTATCAATTTTGAAGTATGTAAATGTGGACACAACACACTTTTTCTTTTGTATAAATCCATGCAATAATAAGCTTCTAAATAGTTATTAGATGTAGAAAAAGCGAAGGAACATGCTGTAAAAATGCTTCATTTTGATATTCATCTTTTTCCACGAAGAGTTCATGCACCATTTCAAACTTCAGTTCTAAATACTAAAAAGTCACTGAGTGTCGTATCAGACGGGAGCGTTCGGGTCGCCGGCGGCGGAAGGTGAGGTGAAAAGGGCTGCGGAGGGGTACTGTAGTGGGGTGGGGCGGCGGGGAGGCAAGTAGGGGCAGTGCGAAGGGCGAGGCAGTTGCGACGTCAGGCTGGGAGGAAAACGTGTAACTTTCGCAACGATCCTGCAGAACACACGCCCGCTGCCGCACCGCCCGTGACACCTGGACGTACCCTCGCCCGGCTTTCATCCGCTATGCGTCCACAGCAGCTACAGAGGGATTATTATGAGGGAGAGCTTCTTCTTGGTTACTGTTGGCAACATGACAGATTACGTCCAGGGCCGTTTTAACAGCATTAGGGCCCCTTGGGCCTAGGTTAATTTGGGGGCCCCATATTCCTACTTTTACCGATCCCCAATTTTGAAGCTGAGATATAAAGAAAATTCTGGATACGTGGCTGTCCGGTATGAGCCGCTTCTCAGTCGATCGAGCTGACGTTTCGGCCATCGTGTTGTGGCCTTTTTCAGAGCTGCTGGTGCGATGGCTGAAAACTCAGCTCGATCGACTGTGACGCGGCTCACTCCGGTCAGCCAAGTATCAAATGACTCCGGCTGCGGCAACCTACTAAAACATCTTAAAGAAAATCCTGTCAATTCGCATTGTGTTTTGTATTTAAGAAAATGAAAGTATTTCTTAGTGTTTCAATTTAACATTGTTGAAGCAAAAGTTTTAAACATATATGTATAAGTAAATATAACAGATTTATAATTATATTGAAAAATAATACAAATAAAATTGTTAATTTTTTATTGAATTGCAAAATATAAAATTGAAATGTATCAACCAGTACAACCAGCAACATCCCATATTATAAAATAATAACCAATGATGCGGGACACCTCACTCCATTATGACAATTTTTGCGTATAGTTTAATCACATATTACTTTTTATACGTTTCTTTATTTTATTTTTTGAAAACGTTAGTATTGGATAATATGTTTTAAGAACTATCGGGGACCCTGGGCCGCTGTCGTTCGGTCCCGTGCGTTAACACGGCACTGGATATGTCCTTGCTCTCATTTTATCAGTGCGTTCGTTTACAGTTAGCTCATTTGTAAATGGGTCCATCACTGCCTCTTGCATTGTATTCTTCCTGCACGACAGTCACTTGTTTCCCAATTTGTCAAACTGCTTCCTTCTTAGGCTGGCCTTACATTAGCAATACGTTTCCGCAATATCTTTCAGCAATTTGTTTCTGCTTCTTGCGGTCATCTTTACACTAGCAAGAGCAAGAAGGGGCAATATATTGTCAGAAAGATCCGAGTAAGATTTTACATTAGGACTATTTGTTGCCGTGTTTGGTGAAGGCGCGAGGAAAATGGCGCATGAAATTAAGTGAAGTTATACCTCTCTTCCCGACATAACTAGTGGAAGGCAAAAGATGCGAGTTGCAATCGAACTTATGGTGTTTAATGAGATGAAGTGACGGCGACGATTTGTGAGGACGTGTGACTGAATTTTAAGAGGAAAGGAAAAGGGAGTTTGTGCGAATTCGGTAGAAGTGTCTGAATATTTTTCATAAAACATTGTTTCGTGGCTTTCGATTCCCGTAGGAACAACGTAATTGTCTTTTAATAAAAAGTATAATTACTAATTTGATAAAAAGTTTTGAAATATCCATTTCCTGCTACTGACATATTATAGAGTAAAATTGATCTTAAAATTGATTTAGATTAGATTAAGATCTTAATAATTTTAACGTAAAAAATTAATAATCAGGGCGCATCTATAGCTGAACCAAAATTTGAACCTTTGATAATCAAGCATAGAGGGAATATTTATTACTACTTTTACTGTCGTAAACCTTTTCCACACACCCATTTTATGTAATAAATGCATATTAAAATGGAAATATTACGTCCATGTACTACCGTACATTCTTCCTGCGAATGTGATCGTGGTCATCATTTGCTTCTTCCAGCAATATCTTACTCGTTCTTCATTCCAATTCTAGTCCCAGCAACAGCCGGCAATATCTTTCCGAGGATGGAAACACACGAGTTTACATAACGACCGGAATATCTGGCAATAAATATTGCCAACATCAGAAACATGTATTGCCGCAATGTTTACATTGGCGACTTTTCTTGCGAAATAATATTGCTCACCATTTTCTTGCAAGTGTAAAGCCAGCTTTAGAGTAACTCCTGGACAGACGCCGCGCGCCTGCCGCGCCTTGACACTATGTCGCCACCGCCGCCGCGGACGCCTGGCCACGATCATGCACGCCCTCCCGACCATTGTCCGCGCTCGAAGCCCGAGAGGAGGAACCTTTTCGTTTTGATTATGCTTTTCTTTGCGAGTGAAGAAAAGTTTGTTTTGCAAAAGAGGCACTCGAACTTGGCTTCTTTTTTGTGACGATTGTGACTTTCGCAGGAGTAGAGCCTGCAACCTTCCCGTACCAGGAAAGAAATGTGAACTGCCCTTCATGCATGAAGCGAACATGGGCAGTGACGTGTCAACATGTAATTAAAAAAGTAGTTTAATGTAAATTCTTAGTTGTAGAATAACTGTTTTCGTAATTACTCTCATAATAACATTGAGGTGGAAGTGGATGCAGTCTGTTTTAAGTTTTTGGGTATATTCATTGATCAAAACGATTTATAATAAACTTGTGGATACACTTGTATAGTAAAATTATCTCCCATATATTTCTCCTACGATTCATTACCACATATCTTCAAACAAATACACTTTAATCAACTTATTAAGGTAGAAATCACTTTCCTCTATATTATGACAGTGGAATGATGTACAACACAAACATATTGATAGAGTAAGTTCTGTATCACACGAGCGTTGCGTTGACGCGCGGCGTAGGCTTTAGCGGCTGGCGTATGTCTTGGGCGGAACGGCCAAAGCTTTCATGTGCAGTATCGCATAAGATACAAGTAGTGTTATTCTACGACGCGCGTCAACGCAACGCTCGTATGCGGACGCCATTATGTTTTTACAAAAGCGTCCCGCAAGGATATTAAAACTTTATTCTTGTAATAAGTACTAAATTAAATATGAAATACTAACCGTAATGGCACTCTAGGACTAATTTATTACTTTTAATTAAATCATAATATTGGTTGAGCAATAATATGTACATAATTGTCACCTATCAAATTTTGACCATTTGGGGACCTATCAAATCTAGCAAATCCTCAAAGATCCTACCATAGTATACTATAGGGCTGCACAAAATTTTAGTACACTCCCGATTAACATAAAAGCTGCTGATAACTAACCTTCAGTGAATGTTTCTCAGGAAGAGGGGAAAAGTTCTCCTCCCAGTAAGTAGAACAATTTCTCAGAAATGTATATGACATTTGTTAAATAACTAATTGTGGAGAAGAAATTCATTAAATAATCGGTATATTCAAAATTGTAGTTTTAGAAAGACTCCGAAAAACATTCAAACTTATGTAATTCCCCAACTTCAGTGTTAACAGTGAAAATCGGATCTATGCGATCTTTATAAATGTATTTCACACCATTATTGCAAGAAATTTAGGAAACAAATTGAAGTCGTTTTTAACAAAATTTTGAAAGTTGCCCAGGGACGACCCCCAAATTTTAAAAAATGATTTTCAAAATTGATGAAATTTACGTTGGCCTGATCGACCGGGAAATATTCATTTTTGAAAAAAACTCACCACGAGTAGTTTATACGCGAATGTTGTTCACAGAGGGAGAAAGAAAGGACGGACGGTCAGAAAGATGGATAGACGGACGTTCTGAAAAACAAGTATACATTTTCGGTAACAGGAAACCCCAAAACGCCTATTTCAGTTGTAAACTCGGAAGAGAATAGAGAGGAGAAAGAGAGAGAGAGAGAGAGAGAGAGAGAGAGAGAGAGAGAGCGAGAGAGAGGGGCAAGCAGACAGTCAGGGTCCGAACACAGGGTGGGAGTCTCACGAACACATACAATGACAGACACACAGTATCAGAAACAACGTAACAGACAGTATTAGAAATACAGTGGCACAGACACGGTAACAGAAACACGTTGACAGAGACACGGCGAAAGAGACACGGTGAAAGAGACACGGTGAAAGAGACAAGAGGACAGATACACTGTGAGAGAGTCACGGAGACTGAGACACGGTGACAGGGACACAGTGGCAGAGACACAATGACAAAGACACGGAGACAGACATGGAGACAGAGGCACAATGACAGACAGTATCAGAGACGCACTGGCTGAGACACAGTGACAGAGACATAGTGTTGGAGACGAAGAGACAGTATTTTTAATCACATTATACACAAAATGAATAAAGTATAGATAACCATATTTCTTATGGTTAAGAAAAATGACAGAATATTATTACAGTACACTAAAAACGCACGCTTAAAAGTTCAAATCTCACAAAAAGTAAACTGAAACTTTTACTTATTTTGGAGATCAATTAATCGTTATGAATTTCATCATAAATTTTTTTTCCAGGGTATATTGGTGCAGAAGAAGGTCCAAATGATGACAGGGTCAAAATTATGGCCTTTCGTTGCACCCCCAACTCAATGGACAAAACAGAGCAGAAAAATCTAAAAGGAAGAAAGATCTCACAGTGCCTATCATTTATTTTCAATTGTAAAGAAACTCTGTGATCAACACTAATTCAGTCCTTTTAAATGCATAATTTGTATAACAACAAAATATGAATTTCCTACACTTTAAAAATAAATTGCGAATACTTTGAAACGAAAGTTTTATTTAACAAATCTGTAACGATAAAAGGGAAATATTAAATGCATAATGAAATATATTATTGTATCAGCATGAGGTATACAAGAACAAAAAACACTTAAATCATAAAGCAAACGGTTTCTCGTGGATCTTGTGGATGTGCCATGCATGGGTTGAAATGATGGTTTCACTTCTTTTCCGTTAACATTGACAGGGATTTGCACGCTTTTAAGAGCGTCTCATAAACGACGAAGGTCACTGCATTTGAAGGGAAAGCCCTAAGCATCATTAACCAGAAACCTCGGAAAAAGATAGACATACCATCTCCCCTGTAACTTTTCACAAAGCAGTCTATCATTCCTTTGTAGCTGGGTCGCTCCACACGATCCGCTTGAATCCGAGACTTCACTACGTCAACGGGCAGCACACATCCCCACGAAATGGCCCCAGCCATCCCTCCTGCCATCATCTGACAAAATACGGAGTAATGGGAAGAACCCGTCGCTTTCCGACACGCCCCTAACAAATGTTCGTAGGATATGATGTACACCCCAAAGGCTGGAACGTCCCGCACGAGCATCGGCAGACCGCCCCGAAAGAATCCCCTCCAACCAGTGTGTTTCCACATCTCGGACACTATTCTGCCGAGGATCACCCGGTTTGTTTGGGGGGTAGGGGTTTTACTTCTCGAAGGTTGAGCTTGACGTTTTATTTTGATATTTTCCACCGGACACATCACGAAAAACTGTGCAAAGCCTCCCATGCAGCCTGCAATGAAGACGTTGCGATGCCAATTTTCGTTAACAACAGAATCGGAACATGTCTTAATTTCATGATAGGTGCCTTCTCTTGCCTGTAGTGAACTTAGAGTGTTGGCGAATACTCCAAAATACACACTGTTTTGGGTCCCTGCAGTAACTAGGGGAACGAGCATTCCTTTAAATAAACCAAGGAAACCTTCCTTACACATTATTTTGCGAAAAATAATCTTTCCGCTTTTCACGCGAAATAATTGCTGCTGGACTTTGATGGTATCTGCCGGGTGGCCCACGATGAGGCCACCTGCCCCTCCAGCCCATCCGGCGATGAAATCTTCCCATGAAAAAGTCATTTTCGCGAGGGAAAACTCTTGAAGGAAAATCTATGTTTGCGGTATGAATCGGCATTCCAATGAGGACATTTGGTTTCTCTTCCAGTACTTCTTGATTCACTGTTGCAAATTCATCTTGTAAACCAGTCTTGCCCAGAAACTTGTTTTATGATACAGTATTTACATTTGCTTATGAGTCAAAGAGTCTTAACATTATATTATCCAATCAATATAGAAAAAGTAATTATTCGGAAAGTAGCTGAGATAATGCAAGTCTCAAAGTTTTTTTTGTCAAAAATTAAAAATTAAATTATTTAACTAATTCACAAATTTTCCATTCCAGAAAATGAAGATTGTAAGTCGTGGATAAGCTTCGATGTTTCTTCTGGCTCTAAAGTTGAAGTCCTTAGATACTTCAAAACAATTCTTATAATGCCGCGTTTGGAATATTTCGCCATCCATCACTTTCTAAGACTAAAACACGTCAGTGAAAATGGAGATTACGAGACTTTGTTTATAAACAAAGTATTTTCGAAATCGAAGGTTTGACGATTTTTGTCGACTTAGTTTTGAATTTTAGATAGATCGATTAAGAAAAATAAGGATTGTTACAGGAGACCGTGATTTTATTGCCATCCTTACCTTCTATAACCATATTTACAAGACCCATGACTACGCGCACGTTTTCTTGAGCCCCGAAATACTTACCCCCTGCCTTTCGCCAACATTAGTTGTATTAAGAAGCTATGGTAGCAACAAGGGTAGTTGAATAAATCTGATAACCAGGAATATTCGCTCCCGTGTAAGGGAAAATATTGTGCATCGGAAAATGAGCTACAGATTTGATATTCCTGTCGCCAAAATAACCAACCTCCCACTTCGCTCTGTTCGCATCTAGTAAAAAGGTTTAAGAAAACGCGGGCGGATAAACAAACGCCACATTTAGAATTTTCGTCAGGTTTGCGCAGAACAAGTTATAGCTAAACAATATACAAGTATAGCGACTCTATCATTTCTCAAAAATATCTAATAAATTTATATGAAAACAACTTTTTTTACGTAAGTTGTATTTTACTTTGAAATATTAAACTAGTGATGGTACAGAATGGCACAAATTTCCCTTACTAGGTAGTTTCCTAATTTTGTTATGGTCTGAGCTATCTTTTCGGTCTTGTCCTAGGTTCTTGCCAGATGTCATCTATTGCCTACATTTTTTAAAAAAATTCTCAATTTTGCGTTTTCATAATGGTGGATTAGAAATATTTATATAAAAAAGACAAGTAAAACCTTGTCATATATGGAAATTTTTTATCTGAGCCGACTTTAAGCGGTACTGTAAATGCGAAATTTGAAGCTCTTTTACACAGAAAATATTTGAGTTTTTGAGAAATTTCATTGGAAGTCATTTGAAGAACTTTCACTCGCAAATACAATAATGTAGTATATTAATAGTTGGAAATGTGCGTATTAACGGGAAGACGGGGAGAAAGATATTAAAAAACATTTGTGTAATTTTTGAAAAACAAAAGAATAAAGCAAAATGACTTTTGTGTCATCTTAAACAGTATACATATTCAGCAACAAATGCAAGCTCTTTTTGGGATATTTTGGTATTTTCATTACATGTATTCTTTATTTCCTTGTTTATAATTACAAATGAGATATAAAAATTCTATTTGTGCAAATTTTCAGTAAAAAAATAAAATACAATTTTCATCTGCTATAATATCATCACTAAGCTTTGTTCGGTACCTCCTACAAGAAAGGCTCTCATCTCGATCAGGTTTACGTCCAGTTTCCCTGATCTATATTGAGCGATGTGGAGATGCCCCATTGTTTTGCTTCTGGACATAAATGTAGTGTCACGATGCGTACATTTTGTTGAACTCTCCTTTTGCTTGTAGTGGTAGTAGTAGAGCCGGATGTGTGTTACTATTTTATTAGGAATACAAAACTAGTGCTGATATAGAATGGCATACACTTTCTCGTACTAATTATTTTCCCAATCTGTTTCGTCTGGGTTAGCTTTTCGGTTTTGTTCCACCCTCTTTCCAGCTGCTACGTACCGGCGTCTAAAAAACATTTTTTTCACATTAGCTCAAGCTCTCGGTCCCCTAGTAGCAGCAGAATAAAACTTGGTGCTACAACAGCACATATTTTGTGCAATATTTCTAACTTTTGTAATTGCCAAAACTTGAGAGAATACGGTAATACCTGCACCGTATTTAAAGTTTTCTTTGCTCTTTAAAAGAAAATAATTGGAGCAGGTTTTTACAGCAACAATTTTAATTACCTTTAGTTTAAGTCAAGCAAACATTACGCGAAAATACGAATTTTTTTCAAATAATCTTATGTGTCATAAAATATAAAAAATATAAAGTGTCTTTATTTTAAGCATAAATTACACAAAATCTACTAGTTTATAAAAACAAATTGGACATTATCTTATTTGGAGAACTATTTTTAGAAAGATTCCAATAAGAAAACTAGGTTGCTTCCCAAATTGCCCAGTTTCCTTCATGAAGGTATGTCACATTTCATATATCTGCTACTCTGGCAGATATCGGAATCTCTGATGTACAGAGATCCATGAAATAGTTTCTGAAGGGAAATGCATCCCATGTTAATGGAGGGGTAGCCAATATCGTATATTTTAATAGAAAGAACATTGTTTTCTTTCGTAGTTAGCAAAAAAAGGAGAAGTGCATACAAGCCTTATTATATTTTGTCACAAAATATTCAAAATTGGGTATGATATTTTCTTCATATGACTAAATCCTATTCTCCTCATTTGTTTACAAAATTTCCTGTTATGTTCCTCAGGATATGTTCTTACATTATTGTGGGTTACCTGGTGATAACTAGTGTGAAAAATCATGTGATAGTCACAATTCACAAATTTTAATATTTAAAAAAGTACACGCATTGACCATTTGAAACAAGAAAATCGATATCATCACTAATTCAGGGCCTGTAAATACCCACAAAGAATTTGGATTAAAATTGGAGAGAAAATTCCAATTTAGCGCATTACATATAGCACACTATATTATTCTTTCAGTATTCCACTCATGAATCACTTTACTAAAGGGAATAATTTCCAAAACTTGATCTTCAATGGCTGCCATGTTTATATATTCTACTTGGTCAAAACAAACTCATTGTTTATTATTCTTGACATGATAGCCACCGTAGTCCACCTGCCAAATCTTAAGCGAGAGAATACAAAAAAATCACATTTTCGTTAATATTGTAAAACAAATCACAAAATGTTATAAAACGCAGTATTTAGAGAAATTTTTAATAATCGCGATGGTTTACTGTTCGATTTAGTGCAATATTTTTTATTTTGTTTTTGATTAAAAATCTACTTTTTGAGTACTTTTTAATTTTTCGAAACCGATAAAATTTGGTCAAAATCAGGCTTTTGAAATATTGGAGAGAATTGAACTCTTTTCCGTGGTAGAGATTTTCGGGGAAACTTTTCCATAGATTTTAAAAAAATTTGGTTCGAGCACCCATATACTCAAAAACTAGTGGATTTTTCAAAAACCATCATTACAGATATTTTCAAGTTTATGTGAAAAAAATCCATTAAACAATGATATAAATCTAAAATGTAAATTTTAAGGACATGAGAGATATTTAAAAAAAATGTGTAATTTTTGAAAAATGAAAAGAATCCAACAAAATGTCGTTTATGATATCTCACACACCGCATTTAGCACTAAGCACAAAAAGTTTGAAGAAAAAATTCAAGCGGTTTTTGTTTTTTTAATATTGCCCATATTTCAATCGAAATTGCTGGAACACTATTCAAAGTTTCAAAAAAGTTCATGATACCAATAAAAGAATTGATTAAGGAGAACAAATTTCATTTGAAGAACAAATCGCTGTCTTCAATATTGTGGTTGTAGAAAGACGCCAGAAAATTCCATCTTTTGTAATTCTCGAAAATTCAGTTAACAGTGCAAGTTGGACCTATTCCATCATTGTACGTGTATGTCCCTACATTATTTTATTGAAAAAATTTAAATAAATTATATTATTTGAATAATACTTCATACTTCAGCTATGAGCATCAATAACCTTTTTCTTTCTTGGGGCATGAATCTATGGCAATTGTTACGTAAATTAAAATAATGTTGTTTATAATGTTAAAAAATATTTTCCTGAAGTAAAATTATACATAAGTATTTCGTAATATTTTAATATATTATAATGAAACACTAAATCCCATCTCGGCCTATATTTTCTGCTCACATTTTCGGGAATCAACAGAATGTTTAGATAAATGTTTTATTTCGGAGCAACAAAATAATGTAGAATTTATTCTCCCTACACCTATCGAATATAACGGTTTCTATTTTTTGGCTCAAGTTCTTGTAAATACACTTTAGGTAAATTGCAGAGTGCTTTTTGGGAAGTAGTGTGGTTTACACATGCTTATTGCCTTTTCGAAACAACGTTTCAACATTAGGGAAAGTAAAAAAAAAAATCGTAAACTATTTTTATTGATTAATGAATGGACGAACATAGTTTTACCCATATAACACAAGAATGATACAATAAACATCAATATGTAATGTCTCTGGTCGAAAACTTGTGGAAAAACCAATAACACTGCTCTCGTAAATAGACAGGGGATAGCTGTTGCCGGTCAACCGAGCGGTCGCCTAGCATCAGACGATGCCACGCAATCGCCGGCGTCCATCGCAGGCGACCGTCGCAGGCGACCGTGGCACGCGCCAGCAGTGGCAAGCGCTCGCAGCCCATGCGACTGTTGGGCGTCGTTGCGCTCCTCCTCGTGGTGGAGTCCGGCGGCGCGGACGACCTGGTGGCGCCCGTCCCAGGCACCGAACCCGCTCGCGAGTGGTCCTCCTGCATCCCCGACCTCGGCTGTGTCAACACCACGGAGGCATGGTAAAGGGGATTGGATGTTTATAAGAAAGGACCGCTTGGACACCGACAGCCACCTCTGACCGACAGCTACAGCTGACAACATCTTTGCGCGCGGCGATGGTGTAACGGTTAGCGTATCGGACCCCAAGTTGGCGGATTTAACACCGATTGAAGCCGTGGATTTTTAAGGGCGAAAAAATCCTTCGTACGGAGGGAAAGTAAAGCCCGCTGTACCAAGTTAGTAGATTTACTTGCATGTAAAAGATCCACAAGCCTAAATGACGCCTCTGAGCGAAATTGAAATCTCCTGTTTCTCGCCCAAGAAATATCTCCTTTCTCTGCTAGTTGGTGAAAAGAGCGTAGTGAAATTGGCGTGATCAGACGGAAGAGCGGGCCTCATGGCCTGAGTCTCGCCACGTAAAATAAGGCATTAATTCAATTCAATTCATATCTGAGCGTTATGTCCGTGCACTCAATTCGTCAATGCGCCCCTTCAGTTAGCTCATTAGTAAATGGTTTTCGTCACCATCTCCTGCAGTGTCATCCCTCAACATGACATTCATTTATTCCCGACCTGACAAACCGGTCTCTTCTTAGAGTAACTCCTGTATACGAGGGGCTCAACCGACGGGAGAAAGGTGGCTTCTGTACGGACTCTGAGCAGGGTTTGGGGGCGGTTAGTCTCCATGGTCGCCTGAGTGGCTAGTGATTCCGGTAGCCGCAACTGATGAAGTCATTTGTTTCGTAAGTATAGTGCATTTTTAATCGCTGGAGGTGATGGTGGAGGTGATCTTCCACTGCTGGATGGCGAGATCCGGCTCCGACGTACACGTTGGCTCGCGGGGTTTTCCCCAACCAGGTATCGCCCACCAGCGGGACACCGTCCCAGCCGGAACTAGCTCTAAACTCCCGTCTTATGTGGTAGTGTAGTGCAAGTAAATGCGTGTGTAAAATAAGATGTGAGAATAGGGCAAGGAAGAGGAAGGAAAGATCGCGCGCGGTCTGTGTCTCCCGTTTGTTAAGCTTATGCTTCGGCATTCGCCTAGCGTTCATCGGAGAAACAACGGGAAACTGCATATGAAAGCAGATGACCGCTAGAATTCTCCTCCAGACAGCGGCTGAATTCTATAATCTTGGCAATGTCTGGTCTCGACCCCTAGGACCTTCGGGTCAGATGGTTGATAACTGATGTTTAGTGGTATGCCGACTGCAATAATGATTAGTTGCGTTGTCGAAGTGAATGTTTTATCGCGGTAGGTGGAGATATTCTTCCCGAGTTGGATGGTGAGATACGATACTTTTAGCCTTGGGGGGGGGTTCCCTCCTCAAGTTATCTCCCCCAGGGGGGAATCTCCCCGCTGCTCGAAACGTCTTCCATTTCAACCTGCACAAAAATCTCTTTCTTGACTTGGCCCACTATTGATATCGATATTGTTATTGATTACTATAACGATTCACCGTGCCAAAAATCCCTTTTAATTACATTTCTGTTGATTTATTACACAAGAAAAGAAATGAATCTGTAAAATGGATGTAGGCCTAGGTATCAATACTTTCAAGATCACCCTTTCATTGTCGTATTTGAAGACCATGAAGAGGCAAAAATACGAATGCTCCTTTTAACGTTGTTTATTTTAAATTACCCTTGTATTGTAATGGTCACGAAGAGTAACGAAATATTGTTATTTAGGAATGCAACTGAATCGTATATTCTTAACTTATTGTAACTAATTTTGTACTTATACCGTGGGTTGCTCCAAGGAGGAAGGAAATTGGACCGTGTTTTTCTCTTGAAGTAAGTGAATTTAAGTAATCTTGAATTAAAGTAATTATTTTAATTCTGCCTTCTTCCAAATATAATTATTATATCTTAGATTTCATTCTCAGTTTTGAAGATTTGCCACGTTCACCGGTGCTCGAGGTTTTGTCTCGAACATCGCACGTGAATGAAAACTAAGTGGTTTCTTTCTCCCCGTCATAAGCCATCGGCTGGGCAGCAATCGGGACATACCTTACTCGGTATCCAGAAGTGAAAGGGGGTTAACTAGGAAGAGTGTGTAATGGAAACCTGACCACGGTATGGAACCGGCCCCATCCTTGTCTTGCCCCTCTCCCTCACCGTTGATATATTAGTAGATCTGGACACGTCAACTACTAAGGTCATTCGTCTCACAAGTGTAGTGCATGTTTTTCCTCAGGAGGTACGGTGATCTTCTCCCACTAGATGGTGAGATCCGGCGCGAACCTACCGTCAGCTAGCGGGGGTTTTCCTAACCAGGTATCTTCTACCAGCGGGGAACCACCCCTGCCTGGACAAGCACTATGTTTCCGGCATGTGTGTTAATGTAGTGCATGTTAGTATGTGTGTAAGGGGTGTGTAAGAGGATAGGACAAGGAAGGGAAAGGAATGATCGCGCTGTCTCAGGCTCGTATGTTACGGTACTGCTCCGGCATTTGCCTGGTATTGATCGGAGAAACCACGGAAAAGTACCGATAAGAGCAACTGGTCACTAGAATTCTCCTCCAGAGAGTGACAGCACTGGACTAACTGGCAACCCAACAACACTACCAATCTGGCTAGTGCCAAAAAGTCCAGGTCAGAGGCACTGCAGTGACATCAGTTGATGGCCTGAGCCCCCTCTCCCTGTCTCTCCTCTCCGTCGCACCTATTTCGACTTTAAAATTCACGAAGCTTAATTACACTATTCGGATGAATCGAAATGCAATTAGCAGGAAATTTTTTTTTGGTCTTTCAGAAACTTCTGATTCACTTCAGTCGAGCTTTCCACGTTTTCGAGATATTTATGAAAATCAAAGGCTGCTTCTTAAATTGTGTTCAATATGTGGGACAAAGAAATGGGGTTATTACAACGAAATCTGATATAGGTAGTTACTTTCCTCTTAATCAGAAAGTAAAAAATAATATTTCATTAAGATTTGAAAAAAATGTAGATTGTTTAAACGATAACAAACATCGGTAATAGAGAAGAATAATTTAGAAAACGTAGCTTACAATTTACTCGACGAATGTGGATAGACAAGCAAAAACAATTGAATATGTTTCATATAATTGTAAATACTAGCATGAGCTCATAAACGCATTTTGAAAACACAGGCTGGTACTTCAATTTTGGTACTCATATACTCGCATTCGTGAGAAATTGCCTAAGCTTCTCGTTTGACCATCGCAGTCAAGGGTGCATTCACACGGCGCCACCGAGAAGTGGAAGAGCTCTTCAGACACAGCCACCGCCGACCGCCACTGATCGCGAGAGAGGGAGGTTTCGTGATTCACAACGCGGTGGGTGGTCGAAAGCAAACAGGCAGCAGGCAAAAGATTGTAGTGGGGCGTCTCGGGCGAACGCCGCCATTTAGAACGGTGTTCTCCTAGCGGTGGCGAGGACGCGCCTCTGCGCTGCTGGTGGCGGGAGTTCGCCACCGAGCGCCACTGCAGCGCGACTCCGCCGCTCTGTGAAGACCTCCATTTAAGCCAATGCTTTGCCAGCAGTCGCGTCACTCAGAGGCGCTGCTGAGTGGCGCCGTGTGAAGGACTTTTACGCCAGGTGTTACCGCGAAATGGGTATGTGTCTGGAGGGGACGAATCCAGGCTTCTAGGGTGGCGAACTTCTAGTTTTCTTCTTATGATAAATGGTACATATGAATAAAAGTCACCGCATAGCTTCTGCCCGGCAGATCCTAGGTTCACGACACGACGATGGCAGGATTTTCGACACTAGTTACATAGCTAGATCGAATTCAGCCGCTGTCAGGCCGAGAATTGTAGCAGCCGACTGCTCTGATCGGTAGTTTTCCGTGGTCGCTCCAATCAACATTAGGTGACTTTCGGAGTAGCATCCAAACAAATGGTCACGCGCGATCTTTCCTTCCTCTTCCTATCCACACCTCTTACACTTACATGGACTACCCCAAAATACATGCCGGGAGATCGGTCGGGAGCTTAGAGTTTGTCGCGGCCGGGGCGGTGTCCCATTGGTGGGAGATACCTGGTTCGGGAAAACCCCACTAGCCAACAGATTGTTGCGCGCCGAATCTCACTATCCGGGGAGGGGATCACCACCTCCAATACCTCCTCCTCATCCAAGGAATAACATGCACTACACTTGTAGGTAATGAGCTTAGTTGTTGACCCACCCGTCATCACCAACCGAGATGATCAATCACTATGAATAAAACTCCCCGCGCAGGTACCACGCGCTGTACCGGCCGTTCAACCCGCTGCCCAGCAAGCGCTTCACCATCAAGACAACGTTCGTGCTCTTCTCGCGCAACGGCAGCAGGGACGGCGAGCGCTTCGCGGCGAGCCCCGCGTCCGTGGCGGCCGCGGGCTTCAATAGGAGCGCGCCCACCACTCTGGTGGTGCACGACTTCACTAGCAGCGGACAGACCGGGTGCGCGAACAGGCTGATTCAGAATGGCTTTGCACCATCTGAGTATGTTACACATACTAGTGAAAGGGAAGTTTAGTGAAAGAGAAAAGAAAAGACGTGCAGGGGAAGGGGTCATAAAGTAAAAATGATGAAATTTGTGAGGGAGAGGGAAGAGAATAGAAGCGAAGAAAATGATGAAGAAGAAGAAGTAGGAGAAAAAAGTGAAGTAATTTGAGGATTTGTATATTGGCATAAACAAAATTGATGTTAAGATACCAGCAATCTTTATTTTGTTCATTAATACTACTAATATTGTGTTTAAAATTACTGTTGTTATTTGCTTATTGTGTATTGTGCTTCTCTGGTGTTAAAATTATATTTATGTAAAGTGCCACTGTAAACCTACGTAGCTTTCAGTAACGTTCCTCAAATAACTTCACTTTTTTCGCCTACCTCTTCTTCATTCTTTTCTTAGCTTCTTTTCTCTTCCCACTCCCTCACAAATTTTACCATTTTTATTTTATGACCCCTTCCCCTGTACGTCTTTTCTTTTATCTTTCACTAAACTACTACGTACAACATACTCAGTTCTATTAATGTTCGGCCCCAAGCCGTCATCCTGATTGAGGTTTTCTGGGGTTACTCAATCGCTTAAGACGTATGCCGGGATGATCCCTAGATTTGTTCTCCCAAACGTAAATGTACAGATTGTTCTCCCCTCTTAAAATGTTACTACTCCATATGTATGTAAATTCAGTGGTTAGGTGGAAGAGTAGGTCCTATGGCCTGAGCCTCGCTATTATTAAAGGCATTATTATTATTATTATTATTATTATTATTATTATTATTATTATTATTATTATTATTATTCTTTCGGGTCTGTGAATGTGAATCGCGTCACCATATAATATATTGCAGAGAGCATATCCAGAATCTGTAAGGTTTGCAAGTGATTCATCAAAGTTTAAATATTTATATTGCAGAAACGATTACACATTATTACACAACGCTACGTAGTTTTTGAGCGAAATTACACTGCCGCATGCGTGTCTTTCATGTGACGAAAGGGGGACATACTGAACGAGACAAAATGACCTTAAATTTGGAGGGTTTGAAGTAGTAGCAATGTATCAACACTGTGCGCACGTTTAGTTGAACTCTCCTTTTGCTTGTAATGGTAAGAGTATAGGTAAGGGCGAGTTGCTATTTTGTTAGCAATGCAGTAAAATCATACTTGCAATTCGTGTACCGTTGCAAAATATTTATTATAATTCAGAAACGAAAATGACTATTTTTCAAATATTGCTAATCTTACCATTTTTAAAATTTGTTTATTTATTTTATTTATTTATGTTAAACGTTTTCTTACCTTTCGACTATATATAGTTAAAATGCCGGGAAGGGATTCTGGAACTCAAGAAAACGTGCGGATATAATCTTTCCCCCCTACGTCCCATACAGTTTTTACTGTTTTTTTGACTGAATAAATCTAAATCTCATTCCGTGAGGCGTGAAGCGCTTGCGGGGAGCCTATCTCATTTCGCTTGTCGGGCGCAGGTGGGTGCGGCGGCTGAGCCAGGCGCTGCTGGCGCGCGAGTGCCGCAACGTGGTGGCGGTGGACTGGGAGAGCGGCGCGCTGCCGCCCTACGCGCAGGCCGCGGCCAACGCGCGCGTCGTGGCCCTCGAAATCGCCAAGCTGCTGCAGGTCGCGCCTCCGCACACAACCCTAGCTAATGAACCACAAACTAGCACCTCCCGGGCGGGAACGCGGCGGTGGCAACAGATTGTGGCGTCATATCAGTCGCCTTGTACAAACGTGACAAAATATCAACCACGTGCATTTCATGCTCATGAACAGCGCTGGCGGAAGAGACGCCGGGCTGAACAATGGCAAACCTAGGGAGCTGAAGGGAAGGGGTGCCGTGTCGTGGGTGGCCACTTGTGAACCCCGTAGACCACTTGCGGCAAACTTGGGAACCCCGTAGACAGGCTAGCTGCGGAAACGCGTCGGCGGAAACAGCGAGATGACGCAGTTCTGTCAGCCGGTCCAGAAGGTAATATAAACGGACCCCGGACCTAAACTCCTTCTTCTTCTGGGCGCGTCGGTAGGAAGTCGTGTGGGTTGTGCGCGGCGCTGCATTTTAATGCATAGGCTACTGAGGCAGGGAAGTGAAGCCAGCGTGCTACGTCGAGACGGGAGGTGCAGCATTCTCGCTTGTATGCTCACGTAGGCTACTGGTGCATCACACAAGATATCTAATTATCAGGCCAGCGGTGGTGGTAACCAGGAACATTCCTTCTAGTAACGGATCAATATTTATTGTAATTATTGTACATAGTATTCAGGTGTTGGAGCATATTTTAAATAAATACTCTATAAATTACAAACCGTTCACGTCTGTGATTTATTGCCCCGGCAAAGACGCCAAAGATGTTGCCACTCGGCGCACAAACAGGCTTGCGCGGCACAGCCAATCAAATGGTGTCGCTGCATTGCCTCTCAGCGGGAGGTTCTCGACAGTGATAGAATGTTCGACACTAGCTAGAAAAAGTCCGATTAAAAGAAGTCGGCGATTGGCGAATGGAAAGAGCGACGTTGGCAGGTTGCGTACCACTCAGCACGTGTTCACGGGACACGAAAATAAACACTTGAAAATAAATACTTGTAAACGTTATCAGATAATACACTCCCATTGTAGAAAGCAGATTCTCCAGAAGCACAACAGTCAATAACAAACTTATTTCAATCGGACAATAGTTGCGTCGAATTCAGTCGCTGTCTGGAGGAGAATTGTAGCGGTCGGTTGCTCTGATGGATAGATTTCCGTGATTGATTGATACCTAATGATTGCGGGCGCGTTAACGACTTAAGGTCATTAGTCCCGTAAGTGTAGTTCATGTTCTTTTCCTTGGGAGGTATCGGTGGCTTTTCCCGCTGGATGGAGAGATCCGGGTCCCCCAAAACAAATCTCCCACCAGCGATTCACCGCGCTAGGCAGGACAAACTCTAATCATCCGAACGGTATCCAAGATTGTGCGTCAGTGTAGTGCATGTAAGTAAATATGTGTGAGTAAGAGATGACTATAGGAGAGAGAAGACGAAGGAAAGATCGCGCGTGGCCCGTCTCTCGTTTGTAATAATCCTGCAATAACTCCTGCATTCGCCTGGTGTTGATCGGAGAAACCACGGAAAACTACTGACCAAAGCAGGCGGCCGCTAGAATTCTCCTCCCGGTTCCGCATGAATTCGTTCCCGCTATGTAGCTAGTGTCAAAAATGCTCTTACTGCACCGTCGGAGGTGGAACTCAGGACCTCACGGTCAGAGGCACTGCAGACACATCAATTGATGCCCAGAGCCTCCAATGCAGGAGCGTACACCGTGAGCCAGGTGTGTGTGCGTGCAGGTGCTGCAGAGCAGCTTCGCGGTGGAGGCGGGCGGCGTGCACATCGTGGGCC
>BOPP01000033.1:10508797-10533474 GCA_017312745.1 Gryllus bimaculatus | reverse complement strand
CGCGGGCTACGTGGGCGTGTGTGTGCGTGCAGGTGCTGCAGAGCAGCTTCGCGGTGGAGGCGGGCGGTGTGCACATCGTGGGCCACGGGCTGGGCGCGCACATCGCGGGTTACGTGGGCGCCGCCGTGCGGGGCCTGGGGCGCATCACGGGGCTGGACCCGAGCGGGCCCTACTTCCAGGGCATGCCGGTGGACGTGCGCCTCGACGCCGGCGACGCCGCCTTCGTCGACGTCATCCACACGGACGCCGCCTCCCCCACACGCGACGACCCCGCGCGCGCCGACGGACAGGTACGCTGCCCCGTTGCAGTCGGTGGTGGCTTGGATGTCCGAGAGACGCCGCGTGCGAGGCACAGGTGCCAACGTGTCGCTCGCCATTCTGTGACCTTCCTCAGGGCGAAGTGCCTGGCACCTGTGTCAAGGACGCGGCGTCGCCCTGACTGCCAAATATTTACATCCTCATTACATGCTGAGGTCGGTTTTCCGAAATATTTTATCCGCCTACCTAGAAAAGCATTGCCCGATTGCATCCTTCGGGTTGCTTTTCGTAAGTCTTTTATCTGCCTGCTTAACTACGCATAAAATTACTACATCCCGTTGGGTTTTCCTTGTAACATCACGGAAAGCTCTCCTATGCATCAGTCATTAGCGTTCGGTAATCGATAGGAGCGTAGGTGACTAAAAGGAATTATAAATAGAAACTTTTTCCAATATTGTATAGAAGAATTCATTAGTAGGGAAAACCCATAGATATTTTATTGGTATTAAATTAAAAATAGCCACGAAATAACCATAAGTCAACGAAAAGTACGTACGTAGTAGGGGGCGTCGTAGTATGAACTTGTGAGGGAAACGATTATTGTTGTTATGTGTGTAACCGTTACCCCCAATGTTACATACAGCGGTCGCTATATGACCTTACTAGTTGAAAAACGACCTTAAATTTAAAAAAAAATCGAAATAAATGTTAAAAGCTTTTAGGACATGTAGAAGTTTCGAAAATGATCACTTTTTGCCAATGAAGGTAGAGTGAAATTGTATAAAACGCTATAACGGTGGTATAAGTAGTTGTATATATGGCTTTGCCCCCGAGGTTAGGCAACCCAGTATACACTGATGTTATGCAACAACAAGAAATCTCCTAGAGTGCGTCGGAACATGAATTGCCGATAAACTCTGGATCCGGGGTTGCCTAGAAATAAGGGGAACGTGCCGCATGTACAAATGGATATAACTCTGCTAAATGCAATTTCCCGTTGTACGTTCATAAGCAAAAAGCTGACCCTATCTGGTGCCCCAATTTCTCAGCCCCTTGTGCTCACACAGCCACCACGACTTTTCAAACATCCTTCGCTTTCACCACTCTACGTTCAGAATTAAGCTGTTCTCAGTGGCGTCATGGCTACCAGCAGCTCGGTTTACGAACTATGTATTCCGACCGGCGATTTTCTCCCTGAAACGTCTCACTTAATCATGCTTCCTTAATCTCCATTTTCTTTAACTATTTTGTCTTTCTATTTATTGTAATATTGAACTATTATTTAGATTTAACGCAACCAAGGTACTTATTATTTGAGAAGCTTGTTTCCAAAAGGGTCAAAATCCAAGGGGACAAATTTTGCACTGAAGAAGAAAAACTAAAATAGAGAGAGAGAGAGAGAGAGAGAGAGAGAGAGAGAGAGAGAGAGAGAGAGAGAGAGAGAGAGTGAGTTTGCACAGAATCTTAAAATGAAGTATTGATTTAATATACAATACTAAATATATTCTTGATTTTGAATTAAAACATAATGAGACTTCCTCTGGAGATTCTCCAGGCTCAGAATCCTCGCTGGTGGGAGATATCTGGTTGGGGAAACCCTCTGCAGGCCCACGGGTAGGTCAGCGCCGGATCTCGGCAGCCAGCGAAGGACGAACACCGCCACCTCTCGAGGAAATAACATGCACTACATTTACTGGACTAACGACCTTAGCCGTTGACGCGCCCGGAATCACTAACCACTCAATCACAAATAACGAACTTCTTCCGTATATATCGGCCTAATGACATCAAAAGCTACTTTTGAATTGCGAGTTGCGAATACATTTAAGAGCATAGGCTTGCGCAGTCAGTAGTTGCGTGGCTGTCCGGGAGCCGCCGCGTGCTTGGCACAGGCACCAACGTTTCAGACGACCATCCTGGCAAAATACAATTCCTTCCTATTTACTCGGATGTCCGGGTGACGCCGCGCCCATGGCGAAGGTGCCGACGTTTCGGTCGCCATTCTGCGAAGGCGTAATGAGGAAGGTCGCAGAACGGCGATCGAAACGTCGGCACCTTCGCCCTGGACGCGGCGTCACCCGGACAGCCTAGTAAATACTGACTCCGGCCGCGGACGCCTACGCTCTCGTTTCCTTCCTGCTGTGTGAGCGCGACCGTGCCGGGCCTCCCCCAGGGCATCGACGACCCTTTGGGCCACATCGACTTCTACCCGAACGGCGGCCGCGACCAGCCGGGCTGCTCGCGCGCGGGCGAGCGCAACCTGCTGGCCGTGTCGCGCGACTCGCTGCCGAGCGGCGGCATCGTGCGCGGCTGCAGCCACAAGCGCGCCTTCAAGTACTACATCGAGTCGCTGGCGGCGGCCGGCTGCCAGTTCCTCGCCTTCCACTGCGCCGACTACGCCACCTTCCTGCAGGGCAAGTGCGAGACGTGCGGGCTGCGCGGCGCCCGCTGCTCTGTCATGGGCGACAAGGCGCGCCACTTCCCGGCCGCCAGCGCGGGCAGGTGCGCTGCCTCGGTGCTGATGCGCCTCCGCACTCAATAATAATAATAATAATAATAATAATAATAATAATAATAATAATAATAATAATAATAATAATATTACCGAGCCTCAGTGGGTAGCGCGCTGACTTCGTAATCGGGAGGTCCGGGTTCGATTCTCGGGCCGGCCATCCTGACCGGAGTTTTCGTAGTTTCCCTCGGTCATAAGGCGAATGCTGGGATGGTTCAAAAAGTATACGTCCACCTTTCATGAGTATCCTATCACCTATATCAGTCCATTAATGTCCCTTCACCAATCATCGTCCTATCATCTCATAAGTCACACTACAAGGCGTAACAACCTTGTTGTAATCCAAGGATACAGCTGAAAGCTGTCCTCGAAGATTACACGTTAATCGTGTAACGTGGTCAGTAAGGCCTATACCGCTAATAATAATTATATAATAATAATATAATAATAATAATAATTAATAATAATTAATAAGTACAGTTTTTATTTTTTCTGCTAATGAGCTTTCGCTCGGGATGGCAGAGTTCTACAGCACATAGACAAGATATTACATGGTTACATATTAGGAATGCATATAATATGAAAAGTACAAGACTAAGTAAAAACTAACAAAGTAAAAACTAAGAGAAATGATCTAAGGAAGCACCTAACATAACAACAGTTATTTGCATCACACGCAATTCTCTAGACGTTCCGGAAACAACGCAACTGAGGAAAAAGTCGCGCCAGTACTGCAGCAGGTAAATTGTCCAGTCAGTTGTTGTCCGTGGCAAAAAGTATTACCTATGTCGGTGTTTTGATTCCTATATTTGATTTTGTATGGATGATCTCCTCTTCCGAAATATTGAGGGTGCCCTATTCGAATGTCATTTAAGTCAGTGGAGCTGTCTGAGAGACACCGCGTGCGAGGCACAGGTGCCAACGTTTCTCTCGCCATACCGTGACCTTCCTCAGGGCGAAATGGCTGGCACCTGTGTCTAAGACGAGGCGTCGCGCTGACTGCCAAATATTTACATCGTCATTGCATCCCGCGGTCGGTTTTCCAAAATATTCCGCCTCCTAGACAGGCATAGCCCGATTGCATCCTTCGAGCTGCTTTTCGTATGCTTTTTATCTGCCTCCTTAACTACGCATAAAATGACTGCATCCCGTTCGGTTTTCCTCCATCCCGGGCGCGCCGCCTCCGTTTTCAAAGATACTGAATACTTTCGCTACCGGGGGAATGAAACGCCACTTGTTAATTACCGGCGCCTGTGGAGGATTGTGCAATCCGACATACACCAAGAGCAATCGAAACAAATTAGTTATGGCTAAAGATGGCCAATCGAATCGGCGTTCAATTTTGCTTGAGCTGTAAATCGTTGTCTCTGGCTGATGATGGAGGAAGGGCAGTGAAGGGTTGGTAAGCTGCCGATACATCTTCGAGAGAGCCGCGACTGAACTTTCTTTCTCTTGAGCAGGCAACGAGAGGGAGCAGGGTACGAGATACCTGCGTTTTCGTAGGGACGGAGGATTCTCGTTTGTAGTCTAATAGAAAGACACTCCTAAATAAAAATTGGCTAGTGTGGAGTAGCAAACTGTGTACAAATTAATGGAACCAAATGCTTACACCTGATGGAGTTATTTTGTCTTCAAATGACCTATAGCAAAGGAGAGGTACGCTGTGGGAATTGAGGAATTTCAGCAACGCAGGACTGATAATATCAGAGGAACGACGTCGTATGGATTCCTTTAGGGTATAGGAAATTTTGATAATTCATGAGAATACAGTAAAAATGGAGTAAAGGTAGCTTAAAAAGAATTAAAAAAATATTGTTCCATGTTATTGATGAGTGAATAAATTCTGTATTTGCTTACTCATTTATTTTTAATTAATAGTCAATTTATTTTGTGAAATTTTGCATTAAAGAATAATAAATGAGCATGTTAATTAATTTTTCAATTGAATTAAAGACTACGCTTCCACTCGCTGTTATAAGAATAGATAAACAATTTAATTTTCAGTGTTCAGTATCGACAAAACATCGATAAACAACAAAAAAAAATATAAAACCAATTTTGCAATATTAGCGAAAAAAATATTACGGTAGCTAAAACTGAATCTATTTTCGCAATGTTGAATTTAACCAAAATTATCTTGTTTTGTGATAATCTCAACATCATGGCAGAAAGTGCGTGTGTCATGCGTACGAACCCTTCTGAGGCGGAACTTACTACCAAAAAGAACAATATTATCTATCTATTGCATGTGATGGGAGAGATATGGAAGCACCGAACGATATTAGATTGACGTCGACAGTTTTCTCTCTGCCCTAGATGAAGTTCTCATATGTTGAAAAACACTTTTACAAAAATGTTTTTAGTCAAAATGCCTAATTTAAAACGATTCGTTTATGGTACGTAAAACATCTAGGTTCTCCGAGGTAGGTAACCCCTTCCTTGGATGATACGTACCAATCCAAATACCACACACTGACTGAGTTTAGATCAGAACCAATATTGTCACTGACTCTGTACCGACTTTGGCTGGGAATCTGAGGGTGCGAATCTCGTCGGTGTCGGATGTTCGGCACTAGCTATAGAGATATTTTGAATTCAAGAGTGAGGTTAATAGAAGTGAGGAATTCAAGGGGTGAGGGTATAGAGCTCTCTTGAATTAAGTAAATTCTCGGCTATCCGGGAGACGCCGCGTCGTTAGCTGGGATGCTGACGTTTTGCCTGACATGTCGCAGGCTTCCTCAGGACAGTGAGGGCAGTTTGGTCACTGCCCTGAGGATGCCTGCGACATGTCAGGTGAAACGTCGGCACCCCAGCCAACGACGCGGCGTGTCCCGGATAGCCAAGAATTTATGGATTCGAGCCGCGGAAGCTTACGTGTACGTCTTGAATTAAGGGTGAGGATAATTCTTGCGGCGGATGCCCTGATCGACAGTTTTCCGTGTTTTCTCCGAACAAAATCAGGTGAATATCGGACCAGTACCCTAAGAAACTAGCCACGCGCGTTTTCTTTCTTATATCCTCATCGCTTACTTACATACTCTAACACTTACATGTTCTATACTACCACACATGTCGGGATACAAGTCACGAGCATGTCCCGACTGGGGCGGTGCCACGATAGGGGGCGATACCTGATTGGAGAAAATCCCACCAATCCGCCGTGTAGGTCGGAGTCTGACAATCTAGTGGGGCAGGAAGGGCTCGATATCTCCCGGGATTAAAAAAATACTACACCAACGGGACTTACAACCCACGTGCCCGTAAACTTCAATCAGTTGCCTATAAGTGGCCTTCCGCCAGGTTCTACGTGCAAACGGCCAACGCGACGCCCTTCTGCGACTACGTGTACCGCGTCAACCTGGAGCTGGCCAAGCCACCGCAAGCCAAGGCGCAGGTGTCGGGCTGGATGGTGCTGTCGCTGGTGGGCAAGGCCGGCCCGCCCATCGCGATGCCGCTCGAGAGCAAGGTCCAGTGGAGGCGCCTCTCCAGCACTCGCAATGCCATGCCTTTCAGTTCGACGCGTATTACTCGCGCAACGTTGCTTGAACGACCAAGAAATGCGGGTAGAGTGGGGGTATTAGTTACGAAATCCGCCACTAGATTTTATGAAGCAATGCAAATCTCTGGAGAATCAGTCATGACTTCGCTACGTTCTCAATATTTTGCGTTCTAACTTTCTCAGGAGTTCGAGTGTGATTGATCTTCATCTGCTTCGGTAATTTCTTTAGATTTTTTGGAGAAAATTACGTCTTCAACACAACTTCTTCACTGAAATTCTCGTCTTCAACAGAAAATTGTTTCTATTTCGCGCCAGTGAAGATGTGTGTGGAATGTTGTCTTCAGTGTTTGCTGTGGGGTTTTGCCTTCAACTGTTTATTGTGCCAAAGAGGGGGAAGTAAGGTCATCGGTCAAGAAAAGTTGCGCAATTAATGCCAAATCATTCTTTGGGAGCATGGGTATAATTTTGATACAAAACATACAGTTCCTGGCCACATTAATGTGACCACTACATTTTCTACAATTTCTACAATTTTTCATTCTGTAATTTCCTCGTAATATTTGCTACTGATGTCTCACAAACTAACCTTTTGGGTAAAACAAGCCTTGTGAAAGATGTTAAAGTTCTATTAATGCTTTAATTTCTACTTTTTTCTTTGGAGGCAGATTCTTTGGTCTCATCACAAAAGAAACAACAAATTTAGGTAAAGATTAAGTTACACAAAAATATATTAAAAAATTAAAATGTATTAAACAAAAAGATAAAATTAAGAAAATCTAAGATAAAACAATAAATTATAGTTAAACAACTCGCACTTATTGAAATAAAACAATTATCTTTCAAGAAAATTAAGCAGGCGTTCACTGATAAAACCAATGGGACCTTCCACAGGACTAATGCTACCGTAGAAAAATAAAAGTTCCCACATATTCAAGAAAGAGTTGCCCCTACTGAAAAACATCAATTGGGGAAACTTAGAAGTTATGCCTTAAAAACGAGGGAAAACAAAACAAACATTACATTTTGCTGGTGGCCATGATAATACGGCCAGGGACTGTATCCTCCTCAGAATAACAGTTCGTATAACAATGATTGTCATTTTATTAACACTACAAGCATAAGTTCTCAAGGGGTTAAAGTATAAAAACTTGTCACGTTTTGATACACTACATGCTCTTCTCAGGGGGGCTAATAATAATTCAGCATTATATCAATAAAAATATTGTGAAAGGCCTCCAAGTTTATATATCTTAGTCCATACACCAACGAAATCCAAAGAGGTGATTTATGGTAAACTTATAGAGGTGATTAAAAATTGCTTTCGGATATGTGAGGTGGACTAGCGGTTATATACAATGATGTGTGCGAAAAAAATTAAAAACGCCATCATTTTGAAATTATTAAATGAAGTTTATAATGTCTGCACGGCACAATAAAAAACCGATATACGATATAATATATTGTCCGCACAAGCATGTTGAACTTTCATTGCCGCACGATAATGTATGGATGAACAAGAATGTGTGACACTTAGACGCCATTATTCAGCAAGGAATTTATTCTTCCATTATTCATATATGTAGAGAATGTTTAGAAGAAATTTTGTACTACACTTTTTTTTTCAGCAAAAGCTGACTTCTCATCTAACTGACTGGGCTCAAAGATGTTTACCACTTAATGATTGCATTACGTTTCTGGATAATTATTACTTTATTATCAATTATATATTTCTTTTAGGGATGGCTATTCCGGTGACCCGCATTAGAGGTTGCGATGTCGACATTCCGACTTTCTTACCGTGATCTTTCTAATGGCACCCTTGCACCAGAATGGTTGGTGCTCGACTGACTATAGCAGAGATTTCTAATATCGGATACGCGTTCCCGTAGAAGAGGACCGCAAGGGAACTGGTTCGGGTAGGCGAAAAAAATATTTGTAGGGGCGGAAATCAATTTTTTCACTGCTCCACAACAGCAGCACACTGCTCCCAAAGTTAATGTTACTCAATTTGTCAAGTCATTTATGTCATGAAGATACTTGTCAATGAAAAGCCTGCTCAAGGGATATGGCAGAGAAAAAAAAGTAGGGAACCGCTAGTCTAGAGCGATCAGTAAGTCGTGATATTCCTACATCTCGCGATTAGGTAGGTTGCCGGCCAATCAGAGAGGCTAGAGAGTGAAGGATCGGACGGCAAGGTACAGTCCACTCCGCTCCGGTCGGGTTCCCGCGCCCCCACACCCATTCGCACCTTGTAGAGGAGAGGTTTGTTAGAAAAAACGAATGTATGGCCCATTATCTCAGAAACTAGTTAAGATAAAAGTTGAAATTTTCAGGAGAGTTTTATATCAGCATGACTGAGCTTCTTAACCAAAATAATGAGGTATATCGCAAAATTATTTGAATTATGTAATAATAAATGTATGATTTGTTTTGATTACGTAAAACAGTTTTATGACATCCTTTTCATATAATTATGATTAGGTATAATAATGAACATTTATACAATATACAGTAAAAAATTCAACGTTCTAAATAAAGTAGTTTCTGAGATGAAGGATATAGCCAATTTGACATCGGTTAGATAGGGCTGCGGTTGCCCACCACCTCAAGATGATTGGTTCGCGCGTGTGCGTAGGTGGTGCTGAAGCACGGCACCACGCAGCAGCTGCTGGCGTTCCACGGCGAGCCGTACGTGAGCCCGGTGGCCAAGGCGCAGCTGAGCTGGCGCTACCGCGCGCACCTGCTCAGCCCGGCCACCGTGTGCGTGCGCTGCGACGACAGCCTGTACGTGGGGCGGCTGGAGGTGACGTCGCTGCCCGCCCTGCCGCACCTCAACGAGACGGCCGTCAGCCTGTGCAGCTGCGACGGCGCCGCCACCGCCAGGGTCCCCAGCAACTCCTCGCACGTGTTCGTGCCTTGCGCCCCGGACGCCTTGGCCAAGTGGCAAAAGCTCAGCACTAGCGCAATGTTTTTATCGTAGGATATGAACACAACTAATAAAGCATTTCATACTACAGGCTTTTCTATGTGGAGGTAGCAGATTAAGGTGTTTTAGAATAAATGTTACATTCGTCTAGAAGTCTGCAAACTTTCTTCTACTGGAGAGCGCTTAGAAAGTTTTTAAGAGCTTTGAGAGCCAAAATTTAAAAAAATCATGATAGGTTGGAATTATTCCTGAAAACTTAGAAGCAAAAAGAAAAAGAAGAACAAAAGCTTTGTAAATATTGATTATATAGTCGGTGACTATGTTTGATTAAACATTCCTAGATCTTCCGATGTGTCTAGTAAACTATTTACTAAGTTGTTCACACTATATGAGGGTCCTTGCTCTACGTCAATTAAAATACAGAAATGATATATTTATTGGAATACACAACATGACGAATATTAAGAAAATTATAGAATAAGAAGGAATATTATTTTTGTATATAGTTAAAGAGAACTTATTCGGTTTAAAAAAATATAATGTATAGTTATACATTATTATTAACAGCTGATAATAAAATGAAACATCTTTTTTTACATTGTCTAGGTGTAACTAAAATTTTATTCGTATAATTTGTGGTCTTAATGGGGGGATATGTAATATATCATATTACATGTATACCCTTGGGCATTGGTCGGCAAAAAGATGAAAAAATGAAGAGAGACACGAGGCTTTGAAAAAGGAGGGCGACAAGAAAAGCTCGAGAATGGCTGTGTTTAAGAAGAGTTATAAATAGTTATAGAGAAGAGTTATAAAAATAAGTTACTAATGATATAAAGGAGAACAGTATTTTGCGACAAGAAGTGAGACGGGAACTTTAATAAGTGAAATTGAGCACTGAAGTTCACGACAAAAAAGCTCGCGTCATAAATGTGAACTGGGAACATCCGAGAAGGAAACAAGACAAGTCAATTCATTAAAATTATAAACTGAAAGGGAGAGCAATTTTTAGTGTAAGGAAAAATAAAAAGGCTTTAATCCGGCGGAAATAGTTATTCAAAATAAGAATAGAGTTTCTTGCTCCTTTTTAAATATATTTTTCTTTATCCATGAAAACAATAGAGTTAATATAATTTTCTGTATTCAACACAGTTCATAATATTTACTTTTAAGGAATAGTAATTTTATTTAACAATTTAACCATTATTTTACGATTTTGTCCAATGATTCCGCATGGAGCATTTCAAAGTACAAATCCATGTCCTGAAAATTGTAAATGGAATTATTTTGGTGAAATATAGAAGGGAAAAACATGGGCATATTTATAGATGTCTTTCGGTACGTCACATATGTGAAGCAAAGACAGTAACAACAGGAATACCGTTTTGTATTCCTAGCAATAAAATACTAAGCCTGTATCGTGAATAAATTGAATTAGAATATACTTTGGGTTGGCGGACCACACAGAACACTACCGAGGGCCGAATGTGGCTCGCAGGCCGTAGTTTGGAGACCCCTGGTCTACGGCATGTAGGGGGTTGAAGATTTACTTTTTACCAACAATGTGTGGTAGAAAATTTGATAAAATGAAGTTACACATACAACTTTCGCCTTTGATAACTAGGAATCGAACCATGCACTACTGATGGTGGGTCATGCACTCGAAGATAATTCAAAGACTCGCCATGCACCAATGCATGATGAGTTGCCTATCAGTTAGGGGCAAAAGTCACATGTGTAATAGCGTTGGAATTTCCCATATGTTTGCTGGCAAAAAGTAAACATCTTTGACCTCCCTGTACGTTTTAAAAGCATGTAAGAGAGCGCTTATTGTATAATTACCATATTTTCTTTAACAAAGGTGATAGCGACGAGCGTAAAAATGCCTTACACATCGCACGAGGTCGCGGTCTAGGAATATGCCAAAAACTTACTTGGTGTATTTTACAAGTCAGTTTCTGGCGAACGTCGGAATTGAATTTATAGGCTGACTGCTGTAATAAGTGATTTTCGTGGTGCCACTGATCACTTCTAGGCGTCTGCCAAAGGAGATCCGTGAAAAAATAAACTTAAGTGTCTGACTTGACATATTTGTTTACCAAACACGATCATGAGTGTTGAATTCTGAGGATGGGGTCATTACTCTGAAAAAGAATGAGTGTTAAAGAATTCAATTGTTCATAATATACTATTTCATTTATTCGTTCATTATATTATCTGTTTCTTTAGTTTGGACCTCTTTGAATTACAAGGTTACTTATTCCACCGTCAATGTGCAGATAATTCAGATAACTACTCACGCGAGTAGATGGGAGACTTTAATGCGAATTCATATTAATACTGGGGTTTGTAGCACTATATATACATCCAACCTCAGGGCAGGATACGAAATAAATCCTTAGTTCAAGGTTGATAGGGCGAAATATGCACACAAAAAATGCAAGAATCAATCTGGTAAAAGGTTCTAAGTAAACATATGGAGAGGGAGTGATTTAATTAAATTTGCAAATACTAACTTAAAGAACCATTATTTGCAAAGAATTTTCTTCCTTCAATTCTTATTTTAGACATACTTGGTTAGTATACGCCTCCGTTGCGATTATGTTTTCACAATTCCGTAAAAAAGTATCACATTTTCAAGAGCTACAAAAATTTTGATTTCTAGAAACTATTTTCACTTTTACAAAAGACAATAAAACAACAATACATGATTAAAATTTTATTGTGCGTGTTGTCAATTTTTTACCCAGCATCGTGCATGTTTGACTATTTTTTAGTGCAAGTTTGCGTGCATACTTTATCATTTGATTGTGCATAGAAATTCTGCGTCTAGTAATGTTTTACAAGTGATGTCTGAAATATGTTAATACGGACCAAAATTGCGTTATTATAATATTAACGTTACATTAATAATATAAACAGTACGTAATCATTACTGAGTGCGAGGAAGTAAGTGCTGTTCTAGCACCATTAGTCATAGTTTATATCAGCAACCGCCTACAAATTCTACCAGGCACTGCCACTATTTTTTACTTATAAGAACTTTAATACCTGTAAGTATATACATTTTTTTGTTATTTAATGTTGCATCAACATCGAAGCCATTAGCAACCACTATTGGATTTAACGTTGTGGTAACTACGAAGACGACATGATATAATGAAGATATGGGGTGAAAGGACGAACACAAGACAACCATGCCTGAGGCGGAATTCGAACCCGCGATCCTTCAGTTCGAGATGGCTACGACACTACTGCCTTAACCATCTCTGCCATCGGGACGACTACATTTTTCGTAACAGAATACAGCTGTGGAAGAATCAGAGAACTACAATGCTACAAATCGTTTTATTCAATTTGATATTAACTAAAAATCTCGAGAAGAGAATGAAATTCGATGTTACGTCTCAGTTTAAAGTAACGTTCACATCTCACATAAAATAATTAATCGTGTATTAAAACGTATATCAAAAAGTTAGTTCTTTTAATATTTTGTTATATTTTCGGGGGAGGGGTACACAGCCCTGATTGGAGCATATCAGATATCTTATTGAACGATGCTTGCGTTATTTTCGTGAATGGAATCGCCCCAACAATCTATAACGCAAAGGAACCAATCCTATTTACAGTGTAGGCTCCGGACTGACCTTCCCGGTTCCTTCCCCGCCATCCTGCCCTAGCCCGGCCCCGCCGCATTCTACACCCGACCTACTACGCACTCTACGATGGGCGATAAGGAGTCTCGAGATAAGCCCGACCACAACATTTAGTGGCACCCTGCAGGTTTACAAATATGAATATGACGAAGATAGGAATTCAAAGAGAAACCGCGTCAAAAATGTTTTGCATACTCGAGCGCCACTACAGCCTGCTCTAACCTAAGGGTTATAGAATCAGTACTTGAAAAGGTGTGTTGTAAGATGACAGGGTGAGTAGTACTGTATATTACAACCGTAGCATTATGAATATTTCCAAAACTGCACATTGTAAATATCTTTTCCTGGGGCTTTCAACCAGTAAACAACCGGTTACTCTTTACGTTCCGATGGGATGCATATTCGACCACACACTAGACATCAACACTCTTGCGGGCTCCTCTGATCTGGGGTCTGGAGCAGAACGCCAGGCCCTCCGAGTATTGTAAATATTATTGCGTAGAATTATTGAGTAGTTAAAAGGCTACCAGAAACTATGCCACAGCTAACTACAGTCGCTACAATAACGTAGGTAAAATTTAAACAATTACTCTCGTGTTAAAAGATGTTAGAGTGCGCTGCTGCAATCAATGTTCTTATCAGAAACATACCTAGCAGAACTGGCAAGAAAGGTTGTGACTGAGGACAAGGTAGTAAAAAATGTCCAGGTTAAAGAAGAAGTTGAAGAATGTCAGAATTTATTAATAGCACTAGTAACTGCGGTTCATACGGATTGATGAATGAATAGGATGAAAGGTGAAACATTAGGATTTTACTTGCCCGATATAAATTATTGGACAAAGCATGTGCAGGTGAAGCACCACTAATTTATAATCTGGAACGCTATCCTACCCTTGACTACGGAATTCAAATCCATAAACTTGTACAAAAAGTGTTTTTCTGACATCATATATCATAAGTCAAGTAAAATACTAGGCTAATAACAAAGAAGTAATATTTAAAGCTAGTTTTCCTAACTAAATTTTAATGCATTTCTGTCCCACAAAACAAAGATTTTCTCGTTTACCTTAAGTTCGCCAATTAGGACCCGACTGTGTTTCAACTGAATTAATTTCAATATTTCATCATTACAGAGGCGATGATTTCAACTTCAATATTATGAACTTGAAGCAGAACGTAACGTTCATCAATTTCGATATTCTCCCTCTGCGCAGATACTTAAAAGTGGTCGAAATATTACTATCGATTGCTTTTCAGAAACAAATTGATCTCGAATTCTCTACATAATCAGTACAGTGGGCAACGACCAAACTAAAATCTTCAAAATATAGCTCCCTCCCCAAACTCATGCCAAAACACATTTTTAACGTTATATTAAACGATTCTGACCATAAGATTTTTAATTTTTTTGACATTTTACAAATTTAGAATTTGAATTATTTCTCATATATTTACAAATTGTGTTTCTAATAAAACGGGCAAATGCATCTTTGATCTTAACAATATTATTTTCTACAATTATTTACCGAGAGACTAAGTTTCTTAGTCTTGACAAATGCATTCTCGTTCACGCCATGCTTCTCAATACGCCACAAACACATTTGATTGATACAAAATTTAATTTTACATCCCAAGCCATGCATCACTCATCAACACCATCAAGCGGTATGCCAAAATCTAGTAGTCAAGCATCATCTAACCTACGTAACAATTAGTTTACTTGCCGTTCAGATGCTGGAAAACGTTTTGCCTCCTTTTGTTTCAAACAACTCAAAAAGTTATGTTAATGTAGTACGTAAAATGTACGTGCACAGCGGTCAGCATGTGCTTCAGAGGCTGTTGAATGCGGTCAGCTGAGTTACGAATGCCCAAAGCTCCACCAGATGATCTTTGAACCGTGTGTTATCGCTCAAGGCCGCGAGGCGGAACGAACAATTAATCTGACGATACTGTTGAAAATGAGCTAGAATATTTCTGTAGTATAAGATAAACGTTATATATTGTTGAAAAGAAAGTCAATTGTAACAAAGACAATCTATTACAATAAAGCAAGCAAAGAAAATGGTACATTCATGTTCTACAATCCCAGAAATACCAAGACCTATCTGTTCTTTGCCAGACAATATTTAAAAAAATCAAGTCAACAGATATGTTGACCTGATTCCCTTTAGTGGCCAAATATATTCTCCAACACACGATCTCACAAAGCGATGAAATCACCTTCACAAAGCACCACTGTTTACCCTTATGACACTCAATCTACTGTGTAACGGTGTGACCTATCAGCGGGAAATATTCTGAGTTTCTCGGAATAAACGTTACATTATGTTGTTGTTAAATGCATGTTGAGAAGTCTGGCAAGAGCATCATGCACTTGCCAAAGATCAATGCTTGATGAGTTGCCGAACAATCGGGAGCAAACGATAAACGGGTATATGAAATTTTCCACCGTATGTTCACTGAAGAAAAGGTCATATTCGACCATCTAGACCAAGGATTCCCTACCTTTTTGCTTTCATCGCCCCGCTTCTAAAATAATTATTTGCTCCATTACTACCCCCTTAGGTTATTCTCGAAAATAAACAGCACACATAATAACAAAAATAATTGCACATAATTATCTTTTAGATGCTCATTTCACCGCCTACTTCGTCTCCTCCCTCGCGCCACTGTCGCTGGTTCGCCAGAACGAGGCCCTACCTATCGATAACCCGCTCAACTAGTTCCTCGGTCATCGCCTAGCTGCCGCAATGTTCCTTGGCGGAATAATGGTTTATGATAGGATAGGTGGGGGAATGGTTGATGGAGCATTTCAGTGAGTGGGCAGGGTGAAATTGATTGGAAACTGACGGGCTGAGTGAATCTGATTAGCGGTACCGGGCGCGTCAGAGACCGAGGTCACCAGTCCCGTAAGTGCAGTGCATGTTTCTTTCCCTCGGGGGGGGGGGCGCAGGTAATCCTCGCCGGCTGAATGAACACATCCTGCGTCGGCTAACAAGGTTTCCTCCAACTAGGTATCTCCCATCAGCGAGGCCCCGCCCCCGCCGGGACAGTCTCTAAGTTCCCGTCCGGTCTCCCGGCATGTGTGGTAGTGTAAGTAAGAGGGGTAAGGATAGGAAAGTGCGAGGTTCGTGGCCGTTTGTTCGGGTACTGTTCCGGCATTCGCTTGTCGATCGGAGAAACCACGGAAAACTACTGATAAGGGCAGCCGACCGCTAGAATTCTCCTCCAGACAGCGATAGAACAGCGGTAGTTATATAGCTAGTGTTGAAAATCCTGCCACCGCCGGGACTCGAACCTCGGACATCCCGATCAAATGCTCTGCAGTGTCTCAGTTGCTGCTCTGCGCCAGCCCTCCCAGTGGTGGAGGAAAAGGGAAACCCCCAAACCCTCTCTGTCCACCACGAATTCCACTTGGAACCGCCCAAGATCGAATCCAGGCACTAGCGGTGGAAGGTTAGTCTAACCATGGGTCGCACCTAAATTTAAAATACTAGATATTACATTAATGTAGCGTCGCTGATTTCCCAATGTTATGCATAGTTTCAAATAAGTTCTTACAGTCTCTGACATTGCATATACTATGCCAATATGACAAACCATAACATGGCAAAGAAAGAGAATGAGGGCAAAAAAGGAAGGATTTTCCTACTAAAATTTGGAAAAATTAAGATAACTCTGCATTAGAAGTGAAATAAACATTTCTTATATTTTGATTCATTTTGGAAATGAACTTTGATAAAAGAATTAAATCACAAAAATGATATTTTCAACTCAAGACAATAGAGATATGCTTTCAACCTCTAGCCATGTTTATGGTATTAGGTAATCATAAAGAAATTGGATGGTGAAAATTGAACTGAAATTGCAATGTGATAATAAAAATAATAATAATAATAATGATAATAATAATATGAGATATGTAACATTTTAATGAAGATGATAAAAAAGAAGAGAGAATTTAGGATTTAAAGCCACTATCAGAAAATGTCTTGGTGAAACATGGAAAATCCTTAATGACCATAAATATTATACTGTAGGCAAATTTACAGGGCTTGGTTAAGGCACCACAACAGCGCACACACACACAAGCTGATTATTTGTTTGTGTATACACTCTTCTGATCATTGCAAGCCCTTATGATACAAATACATTTTCTGAAACATTGGCAAACAACCACGAGTTAAAAAGTTTTGGACTCTATTGACAATGCCCTGTAAATCTGCCTACGTATTTCTTGATGAGTGATACCTTAAATTTTATTTTGTGTAACTTCTCTGTTGACATCAAGATGCAGAAAGATTTGTACATGAACTGAATGAGAATTGTTTTTTTGTTTAGCCATATTGGTTTTAAAAAACTGTTATGGAATATAAATACATTTAATATAATGCATTTGTATTTTCTTGAATTTATTTCCATAAAACATTCCTAAACCAAAACTCTCTATGTTATTAAACATTGATATTTTTAAAACTAGATTAATAACCATTGAAGTTAATGCAAGGGGGATTAAATTTGAAAGTGATCTCGTTTATTAATTATTTTAATGGAGATTTAATAGTCAAAACAAAATTTAAAAAATTATCAGGAGAATTAACAAATCTTGTATTAGCTAATTTGATAATTCAAAATAATATAGGCTTCTTTATTCATGAAAACTCTATTTTTTATTCCTTGTTTCTAGTAATTTTTGTCGTATTTCAATTACTTAATTAATTTAATTTATTGATTTATGTGATAATTAATTAATTTCATTGATTTTCAATTAATGGATATCAAGATGATATTAAAGAATTTCGTTATAATGAACTTTTCTCATTTTAAAAATATTGACCACGTTAAATCATCAAACACAAATAGCAATGTTAAAAATATTTACTTCAAAAAATTAATGTTGAATACATCAGTAGTTATATAAAATATCAATATCAAGATGCAGAAAGGTTTCTATGCAAACTGAATGAGAAAAGAATTTCTAGAATATAAATACATTGCAAATAATGTCTTTGTATTTTCTCTGTGGTTTTCTTTCACAATATATACCACACTAATATTTGCCACGGTGTCTATTGAGATCAATAACCCAGAAGATGACTAGCAGGTATTGTAACTATCCTAAATTACAATATTTATTAACACACTGTGCCCCACATTGATCACACCATTTGAACAATCCTATATCTTTTATGAATAATTTGATTTAATCTGCCCCATGGTGGGCAGACCATTTATAACAATCCTTAATATCTCTCCAATCTGTAATTATTTAATTCAATCTTCTAGCATATACAACATCAATGATGGAGGGAGGGGGGGTCACTTTTTCTTATGGGATATAAATAAATACTAATTGCTCCTATGAACAAGTATGTGCTGTTATCTCACATTAGTAATTAAGATGTGAAAGGAAAAGGAAGACAAAGTTTAACTGAAACAAAAACTATTTGACTTACTTACATTTGAAAAGAAGCTTTTGATTGTGAAATGAAATATTTTTTTCAGAATTTATTTGCTAACTTGCATACAAATATTTTTTAATAACTGGGATTTAAAACAAGTAGTGCTAAAACAGCACATATTTTCTTATTTATACCACACTTTCTCTCCGAATTAACACATCTCACTCCTCATTTCTTGTAAAACTCAAATTTTCAAAAAATAGTGCATGATATAATTTCAAAATTTGTCTTTAAAGAACAGATTTCATTAAGGAAAAATATGTATAATAGGTATTTTAGTTGTAGAAAAATGCGGAAAACAAATTGAACATTTGCAATTTTCAAATAAACTCCAGGGATTTCAACAAAAACAAGACCTGCACCATTCTCTTAAACTGACTTCACACCATCCAACAATAAAATTTAATTAAAATATTTGGTTTCATTATTTTAAGAATGGCCCAGAGCCTTCAAGTAAAGTACCCCCAAAAAATAAAATATCCGTTTGAAATTCAAGTGACAGCGACATCTGCCAGATCAATCGGAGAATATCATGCTGATGGCTTAACCACTATTATTACCGAAAGACAGACGCACAAACATTTTGCCATCAATCAATGTTTCGGTATCAAGGACTCACAAAACATGGATTTTGGCTAAACCACATGTTAGAGGATTGTTTTTTTCTAAATTTAGCAATGGTATTCATCCACTCTTTTGTTACCAAGGCCTAACAATAAGGGTATTTCTGCTGAAAATTCATCAATTTATCCTGCAGCATTACATAACTTTCTGTATCTAAGAAGTACCTTTTTAAAGTGAAAAAGTAAAAATTGAAGAAGTGGCCAACATTTGGAATGGGGCTAACAATTGGTTCATTTAATCTACGGATTTGTATGTGGATAGTTATTTGTTGTTCATGTTTTAGTCATCTCTAATTTTTTCAAATTGTATATAAATGTGTCACAAACAATAATACCATTACAGAGAGCACATATGCGGTGGCACGTTCCATGATGAGACAGAAAATCAATAAAGAAATAAATGTTGCACAAAGTTGTAGTGTAGGATTAAAATGAAAGTACTTCTAAAGATTTTCCATAGACCGATAGGAAGTAAAATATTTTGGCATATGTTTAATCTCAGCAAAATGTACATTAAACCTTCCAGTATTCATATTTCCACAAAAATAAATATAAGTAAAACAGCAGTCTTCATTAATACAGCAGAAGTGTTTGAAGTTCAGTAAATTGGATGCCGTTTACACATAAATACAAGTAAGTCAATTTGCAAACTAACCACACACATTTCTGTTGTTTTTAACATGAATAACTCAAACAAACCAGGAGTACTCTCATTGATTCTGCCATTTAAATACTAGAAACAATATTTAAATGATGAATACAATAGGATCAGTTGGAGTTTGCTGAACTATGCTGCCTCTAATTCTGCCCTGACAATGCCTTGAGAATACATTCCAGTTTTTTCATGAAGGAAGAGAATTAGTGGTTATCTACTATGCTACCATAAGGAAGGAAGAAATAAAAAATACAGGTTACATTCCTCTAAGAAACATATTAACTGAAGAAACAGAATCTACAATAAATCTTAGAGAGGTATAAGTAAAGTTGATCTCATTTTACCAGTTTTAATTGCTTAGCACACAAGCTTATAATGGGTCAGTTTACAACACACTTAACTTGCACACAACATGCAAACATGTATCACAGCATGACACTAAGAAAGAGGAGAAATTAACACTTGCATACAGTACACCCACTGTACTGTATTATTGTCTTTTCAACTGACAAGTAAAAATTTGTCAGTAGAAAATTTCAATTTAAAAATAAATCAATAGCAAAGTATGTACAATGTTTACATTTTGCACAAATAGCAGTGGCTTTACAAGAATAAAGGTACATCTTTGTTACTCTCCCTTTCGTTCTGTGATACATGCCCAACAATGTAGCCAAAAGAAGTAATTTTACACTGTGTGCCTATTTCCCCCACCCGTCCAAATGATTTTCTAGTAATATTTGTATAAATTTCAGGTACAGTAAATTTTCTGATTATTGTGCAGAGCAATGTCAGGAAACACTGAAAACACTTCTAGCATGCCCTGAAACAATCAGATGGGCCAAGTCCAACCAGGAAGTTCAGTATTCTTTACAGAACATTACTTTGAAGCAAAATTCTTCCAGAGCAGAACAAATCATCTGAAGAGCCACCACTATTTTGCTTTAATACTGTTACACTGCATAAAAAATGTAACATCAACTGGCCACAAAACATTGATGAGACTTTCCCATCTCTCTTCAACAAGCGGGAAATGTCCTGAAATTCAAATAAAACTCCCTTAATTTTATTGCGTATACTCTGAGAAAAAAAAATTACAAATTCCATGGAAAATGTTTATCAAATTATGGCCTAACCCAATAACGCCCATGGTTGTCGTTTGACACCACACATTTCTGGTCTCATATTTGCTTCTTTGGCACTATTTTGCCAATTTTATTTCTTTAATAGATGTAGACACCCTAATCAAAACATATAAGCAAGTTTTGTCAATCCTGTGCGCTAGATGTCGAT
Source organism: Gryllus bimaculatus (assembly GCA_017312745.1). Taxonomy (NCBI): domain Eukaryota; kingdom Metazoa; phylum Arthropoda; class Insecta; order Orthoptera; family Gryllidae; genus Gryllus; species Gryllus bimaculatus. The sequence goes on along the minus strand of BOPP01000033.1, from coordinate 10,512,593 downwards.
TTAGCCAATATCGGTAAAGCACTGTCCAGGGTGTATTGATGACTCGTGTCTGAATCTTCTTCTAAATCTGTACTTAGCTGCTAAGGCTTCTCGTGGTTAAGTTGAAGGGAGAGGTCACTGCAAAGCAAATGGTGTTTGGTCTGCACGAAAGTTGATGGGGCATTTGGAACTAAGGTCTAGCGGTTTTGCTACTTCTAGAAAAAAATTTATAAAACCAATGGTAGGGTCTTTGCAGCACTCTAGTAGTGTAATTTAGCAATATCAGAGTGGTTGAGCAATGAAAGTTACAAACAGATGCTACCGGAGAGCTCCAAGGGCTCTGCCAATTGGTGAGCCAATGCCAATTGGTGAGCGCTTGCACTTTAAATTCATTTGGGCATCAATGGGTTTAAGTTGAGCAAGCCTTCAGAAGTGTTCAATAAGCTAATTGCAAGTTATGAAACAAATGCATGAATCACCTCACACACACGTGTATACTATTTTTTTAACAAGCCATGTGCAAAAGATATTTTGTGTATGTTTTGTGATATTTCATGCATACTTCATCTTTCACAATAAATTTAAAGAATATTTACTTGTTTCGCACATGGTAAACAAGCATGAGTGCAAGCACAGTGTTTCACACACAACACGCTAAACTTTTATGAAGATATAATAAATCAACCAACAATAAAATTATCTACAAAAGTTTACAAATATCTTGAATCATGAAATATCTTGTATCTTGCAGAGACAAAATTTGAAAAATGTGAAAATAAGCCAGATGCTAACATAAATTTTTTATCTAACATTAACTGCCTAACATTTCACTCCTCTGGTTATCGGTAACACAACTTTAATGTCCATACCTCTCAAAATTAGCAGCTGGTTCAGCAAATTTGTGCCTCACAAGAAAAGTTGCTACAACTTCTGCCACTTTATCTGGCACATCTTCATGAACCGCGTGTCCACACTGGGGTAGTACTTGCATCTGAAACTTTCCTACATAAAATGGAATTTCATTAGTTGACCAACTTTAAATAAATAATAATCACCACCAAAATAATCTTACCTTGCATTTGGCCCACTGTAAGATCTTTATCAAGTCTGTCAATGCCAGCTAATAGTAACATTTTGGGAACTGGACAACTCAAAAACATATTGGAGAGGCCTTTAAACCAGCCAGCCCAATGCTTTTCAGTACGGCCAAGGTCTATTCTCCATGTGTACTTTCTACTATCACCACCAAACTGAAAAAAAAATTGATCCCTTGCAATTAAGAAGCCCTAAAATTTACTTAAATAAAATAAAATGTACCTGTGGTAGTGGTGCCTTAAATTCTGAAGAAACTTGATTTGGATTACTATTTGGCACATCACCTTCCTCCTCTTGGATACTGTCTGAAAGAGGAACTGGTGTCACTTCTGCAGTCGGTGACGAAGGAACATGGGAACTCAATTCATTGGTAGCAAGAGCACCAGTTTCCATACTGGAATTGAAGAGAACAGTTGTCATAATATCATCATAACACCTTATACTATTTGTTTTATGTTTTCAGTGGCAATCATACCTTATAAAGATACTGCAGACAGACCCACACTATCAATGTTAGGCTAATAAAGTTTTGACACTAAGAATAATTACTTTCAATTTTGCAAATCAAGGAAGAAATAATAAATATGAGAAGAAAATATTAATACGTTATGCAAAAATGTTGAGAAGTCAGACAGAAAATAATTATTGCTGTTTGTAACGTTGCAATGTATACTAATTTTTAATTTTATTCTCACTTAATTCTTAATTTAGACAAGTTTTGTTTCAAGAAGACCTATTAAATGTAGACACCTAGAGACCCTTCAACTGCCCCTAGAGATCAACAAATTAAAGGAACTCACTTTTTTATCTGTCCAGGCATCGATACTCTTGCTGAATCTGTATTTCTCACTTGCCCACTCCTCACACTGCAAAATCACATATTACTAAGGTTGGAACTTACATTCTATAAAGACAGGAAAATAATATGCACATACGTAAATATATTTGATATCCTAAGCAATTAAAAACAGAAAATATGTGAGGGGGTGTAAAAGGGAAAGTACGTGAACAGAAAAACGAGAAGCAGCAATTGTATTCATTTCATGAAAAGAGAAACATGAGTAGATTTTTAAAAAAATGTGGCATACCAACAAGTTTTAACCTACTCATCCCTCACAAAATGGTTGCAATTGCAAAGAACCACTTTCTTCAAGTTTTCAAAGAAAAATGAATGTCTATCTGGCCTCAAAATGGCTCTGTAATGGCTGAATGAACACTTCAAATCCATTGAAGTCACCAGGACAAACTTGAACACCCCAATATCTATTGGAAACAATTCAATTCCATATTCCACATTCACCACCTCCACAGTTCTACCACCCAAGGTATCAGCTCTTAAGTTGTATGTCCTTCCAACCAGGGTTTTTCTGCAAAAATTGAGAAATTTCTTCTTCATTTCCCTTCCTTTTTCTCCCTGAATAGCATTCATTCTTTATTTTCTCATCCATGTAGTATAAAGAAAGTTTTGAAATGCTGCAAAAAAATCGAACTCAACATTTTGATGGAATTATATGTTTTCTCCAATGAAAACACAACACCCACATATTGACAGAGACATTTGTTTTCAAAACTAACAGCCATTTGCCAATGAACATCACTCAACATGTAAAGTATACACAGGATTTTCTCAAACACAAATTATTTCCAATACCTCTGGCTCAATTTGTTCAACTGACGGAGTACAGAATTTGAAAGGGATCTTTTAATTTTATAGGGTTCATTTTCAGACAACTTTTACAAATTCTCTAAGAAATGACTTCAATTTTTTGCCTTTAATTTTCTTATTCAGAGTTAAGTGTGCTCTTAAATAAGGTAAATGTCTGATTTCCATTAAAACTTCTGAATATCTATAAAAAAAAAATAATCTTTTTTTCAGCTCTTCTTATACCTTCCTTATTGATGCTAGATATTTTATCATAAATGCTATTTATTCTTCAACAATAAGATGTTAAATAGTGTCATGTTCACATTCTTCAAAATGTAATCATTTTCCGAGTACTTTTGAATCAAAATGAATCAATATTTCATCTAGAGGTACTACAAAATGGCACTAACTGTCTCATAAAATGATTAACAATTAAATACATGTTAATGAATATATGGCAAATTATTCATCTCTAAAATTTCAGCTATCATATATCTTCTTTCTTCATTTAATTGCTAGCAAACTGTGTCCTGACAAACCTACAAAATTAAGTAACTTTGTTGCTTACATGGCCAGTAATGTGTTTAACAACACAGAATTCAAGTATATTTATCGTGATTCCCAAAGACAAGAATTTCTTTATTACATTTTGTTTCAGCTTTTCTGAAAAAGTACCATTTTGAGTACATTTACTTACAAAACTCGATTTTGCAAGAAACTACAAAAGAGAGCTTCTTAAGTCTTCCTGTTTGCAAATACATCACTTCATGAAATACACTTGTAATGTATTTACCTTGACAATTAAATCATCTAATAAAAATTAGGTATGTGTTATTTATTATTGAAAAATTAAAATTTTTAAACAAAAGGTGGCATATCTCCTGTACTTTACAGCATTGTGTTAAAAAAAAAAAAGTTCCGAAGAATCAAATGACAGCAAAATGTTGGTCTGACTGTTCATCAATCTGTGAACAACGCTAATGACTAAACCCTACAGCCGATTTTCTCCAAAATTGATATTATCCAATTGATCTTGCTGATGTCATAGTCCCTTCCATTTGAAACCAATATTTTTAT
>BOPP01000033.1:10468225-10508772 GCA_017312745.1 Gryllus bimaculatus | reverse complement strand
TCGGGGGGGGGGGGTGTACTTTACATGAAGCCCCAGGACATTTTTCAAATTTTCAAAAAAATGGCTCCACCGCTTTTCATTAAATTTTGTTGTAGGGATACTGTGAAGGACGTTAAGAGATATGAGCAGGAGCCCCAGGGACATTTTTCAAATTTTCAAAAAAATGGCTCCACCGCTTTTCATTAAATTTTGTTGTAGGGATACTGTGAAGGACGTTTAAGAGAATGATGCAGGTCTCATTTTCATTAATAAAAACTCTGATATTTTGGAAATTGCAATTTTTTCTTCTTACAACTAAAGGGCCCCAGGACATTTAAAAAGAATGGTTCCTTTGTTTTTGATTACATTTTGTTGTTGGATAGTACGAAGGACGTTTAAGAGAATGGTGATCATTTTCACTTAAGACTGATTTTCTAATAATTGCCAAAATTCAAAATTCTTTTGGCATCTTCCTACAACTACAATTATGAAAAGAGGTGTTTATTCTCAATGAAATTTGTTATTTACAGATTTTGAAATGAGGTCATGTACAATTTTTTGAAAGTTTGAGTTCTTTTTGCACAATTTTGGGTGAATTTATGGGCGAAAAAGTAAACGCTGTTTTAGCACCTCTAGTTTACCTTGTTACATTACCGTTCCTACTCCATGGAAATATCTGTTGAACCTTAATCTTAATCCATTAGTTTCTTCCTAATCTCAATAATGTGATTATTTTTTATATAAGCGATACTAATCACAACTTTGGAGCAAGAAATACAAATGATAGTGAAATGTATTTCAACAAATGAATGATAAGTTCACCAAACATTCCAACATACAGGTCTAGGACAGATTCCAACTGAAGTCAAAATATTGTAAATAGACAAATAAAATGCAGCAAATGTTGCTGATGGTAAATAGAAGGATCCTAGCCATTGTTGATAATATCAAAACGACTGTTGTAACTGATGAAATTTCTGTTTCCTTAGCACAGTAAAGACTGAAGATAAGAGAAATTTGTCTCTAATAGTTCTATAGTAATGGTATATTGTGACAAAAGATGTGGGCATTATCAATGTAGGAATCTTGGTACCAAGGCACATAAGAACATGTACATGATATTCCTGTAAGGAAAAAGCCAATGGTTGAATTATAAATGCACAATAATTAAAAATCACACATTATACTTACCACCATTCTATTGCATGTTCAAGTGATTTGAAAAAAGAGGGACGACTGCGCAGAAAACTTTGCATGCTTGCCAAAGCATCAAGAGCTGTTCCTTCTACCACATCAATGACAGCAAGTCCAATGAGTGAAGGAATATAGTCTTTTATGGCTGTGTGGACAGCAATGGCCCCACCCATACTGTGACCAATCAAAACAATTGATGGAGGATCGGAACCATACAGTCCAGCCACAACATCACCCACATCTCTGTAACACATACATAAAACAAATATCTCATATTCTGTGAAGTCTTTCTATAGCTGATACTACAAAGGAATTAAAAAATGCAATGTCAAAAGCTTCCATGGCCCAAATCATGCAAATTATCTTGTCTATGTAACATCGCGCAGCAATTGTGTAACGGTTAGCAAATCACACTGTGGTACCCAAGTTGGCGGGTTCAAACCTGACTGAAGCCGTGGATTTTTAAGGGCGAAAAAATTCTTTGTACGCCTTCCTTCGGAGGGGAAGTAAAGCCGGTTGTCCCATGTTAGTAGATTTACTCGCATGTAAAAGATCCTCAAGCCTAAATGGCACCTCTGAGCTAAATTAAAATTGCCTGTTTCTCCCCCAAGAAATACCACCTTTCTCTTCTAGTTGGTGCAAGGAGTGTAGTGAAATTTGCATGTCAGATAGAAGAGCAGGCCTCATGGCCTGCGCCTTGCCACGTTTTTATAACTTTTTTTGTGACTTGTCTCTAACGTTGTTAATATTTACATTAGTGGCAATTTGTTCACATTATAGTATTTATGAGTATAAGTGCTTTAAATATTGTCAAATGAAGCTTTGGAAAACTCAACAATTTTCTGCCAAAACTAGCTCAAAATTTCGCATTTTCAGAAATGTGCCAACTCCATTTTATCAAAATTTTTTCTTCAAATTTTTCAAACAGATAGTTTTTATTGCACTCATAACTATGAGGTAAAGTTAATTTCGAAGTATTTTTTTGTTTTTTTCAAAAATTACACAATTATAATTTTTATAAAAGATTTCTCTGCTGGTAATATGCACATTTCCAGCGATTTGTAAACACTATTGTATTTGCGAGTTTAAGTGCTGCAAATGACTTCAAATAAAGTTTTTCAAAAACTCAATAATTGACTGTGAAAACGTGCTTTAAATTTCAAATTTACTCAACTTAACGCTTAAGCGCTATTTTCTTAAAAAATTCTCCAAATTTTTCAAAGCAAAATGGCCATTAAGACAAAGTTTTACTGTTCTTTAATATACATACAAACAATACTTGTTCTACTACTAAGAAAGCAAAAAATTAAGAAATTAAAAAAAAAAAAAATACTTTGGCAGGGATAGATGGCAGCAGGCAAAAGTATGTGGCAAGTTCGAAAAGCTAGCTGAGACCAAAGGAAATAGGAAACTAATACGGGACAGTCTGAAGTCTTTCTATTCTATTTCTATTGCAGTCTGTGTAGCATAACAAGTTTCATATTAAAGTTGCATCACACTGAGACAACACTGCAATAAATTGTGCAATTAGTATCAAGTAAATGCAACACAGTAATGTCTTTATCACAAACGTTATTTCTATAACATGTTATGTAAACATCCCCTTTACAGTTGTACAGCTCAGTTAATCGCATCAAACGAGGTGTCTCTTGACAATTGAAGTCCCCTCTATCTGCACACATAGTTCACATTTTTGTGTATTTTACATAAATATTAATAATAAGAAAATTTTGTTTTTGAAATGTTGACATCTCACACATCCTGGCAGTAAGACAGGCAGTATTAGGGTCACACAAGGCAAGGCACAACACAGCAAGGCCAGTGGCAAGGAGCAAGGTGGGGCTGAGTAGGCCAGGGCAGAGCAGTGCAAACCAAACCATAGCAGGCCAGACTAGGGAGAGGACACACTACAGGTCAGAACGCAACTCTTTTCCTGTATGAATAGATGAACAAGGTAAATAAATATCCAAACAAGTAAAATGATTCCACTTTAAACTTCCTGTGACGTCCTGATGATTTAGTATTTATCACACGGATTTCCACTAGTATTAATAATAGTTATATTTGAGTGTTCTATCATACTTAGGAAGTTAATTGAATTTGTAGTTCAATTAATAGAGATGTCTTTGTGTTCATTCAAATATACTAAATATAATTAATCTGATAAATCAGCATTGGATCATTGAAAAACACAGTTTGTTAAGAATCACGATGATGCTACAATTTTTCATTCATTTTCATTTTTCCTTTCAAATCACATATTAATGAACTACTATTTAGATTTAAGATTTTTTTTACTAGATAAGTCACCTAATATGTGATATCACATTAAAATATGAAACAGTGCTGTTTTATGAAGTATTTAAGCATTGAATAAAGAACAAAAAAGAATAAACAGCATTGTAGCAAGTAGAACCAAACAAAAAGTTGAACAGTGTGATATTAGTTTTTATAAACACAAAACTTTTAAACTTAATTTCTCTCTTTCCCCAAGATCTTGAGATAATAGCAATTCAAATTAGTTCCATATTAGATTTGAAGTTATTAACCCAATAATGCCCAACTTAATTTTTTCTCTTATATTTCAATTATATTGATTACATCTACTATTGGAGTGAGTGTGACTCTAGAAAATAAAACAAAACTTAGTTTTCGCTACTAGTTTTTTATTTATATGCTGATCTATAAATAGACCGCTGGGCAAATTACTATTCTAACAAAAAATATGCAACATGCAATACACCAAACTAAAAACTCAGTTTTTTATGTTTATCTGTACTAAAAAACATTTATGCGAAATATATTGAATTAATCTATTATCAACTGTAATGTAATGCATTTCTTTTACAATGTATGGTAAGGTTCAAACACTTTCGTCAAAGCGTTAAATTGCATTCCTGGCAGAAAGTTAATGGTCTTTCTTTACATCCTTCGTACTAACAGTGCCTTTGAAATGCTCGCTTGCCTAAATAGTGATATTTCCCATCATAACGCATATCTATTGGAATGTTTTTGTGTAATGACAAGTTTGGACGCCCCACTGTCTGTTGTGTAGCATCTTCAGATAGTGCACAGTAATATTCCTGTGAAATTCTAGAAGATCCAACGATTCTTTTCCATGAACTGTTCTGTACAACATCCAAGCATTTACCACTGCCATATTGATCATACGTGTGCAAAGGAGTTAATACCATTTTTTCCCTATAGCAGAAATATTGTATTTTCCCCACAAGCTAGTCGTGGTGGTCTATGCCTCCCATGTGAGCATTGAAATTTTTTATTACCTGCGGTTGGCCTATATTTATTCTTGTTCCGGAGGCTTTACTCCTCCTACTTGTTGGAACGATTGATTCTAAAGCATCAAAATTTATCCCTATTGAAATAGACTTATTGCCATGCCATCTGACAAAAAAAAAAACTTCAGTAATTTCATCAAACATAAAATAGTTGTAAAAGTACACATCATGATTTGAACGATCAGAAATGCAGTCCAACATTTTCAATACCATCCGTGTCCCAAGACCCAAATTTTTCTCCAGTCACATTCAGCTTTGCCAATAGATTCCAGTACTTTTCCACAATATAGATTAAAATTGTAGCAGTAACCATTAGAACCACACAACTTGTAATCAAATCAAATGGGTTTTCCCTTTATAAATTGTACATTCTTTCTGAGGATAAAGTATAATACCCGGAAAGCAGCAAAATTCTTAGGAACTCTTTTAGTTCGTCTACATCTAAGGTAACTTCAGGACAATTTTTTGAAGTAGTCACATAATAAACTGAGTGTTTCACAATATTTTCATAGTTAATTATCATTTCTGTGAGTTGGAGTGGAGTCAAGCCTTTCAGTGTTTTTTTCAATTCTTCTCGAGTAACATTGGGGCATGAACTTTGTGTGTCATTAAGTGTTGAATATGTAGGGGGTGCCTAGGGGAACATCATTTGTAACAGCACAACCTGTGATATCGTTCAGCGCTTCATCATTGTCAGTCAGTGCATCTATGGTGCCTGGAGGTAGAACCACAACATCCACCGTGTCACATTCCTCGTCTAGTTCATCAAAATCTTCAACTACAATGTCTACTATTTCTTTTACTGCATGACCCTTCCTTATTACATTTGACATAATTGCACCACATGTATGAAAACTACGTCCATTATGCATCAATTTTCTCAAGAAATAAAAATTGAAAGTTCAACTTACAAGTTAAATATTCAAATTTCTTCCAATAATAATTATCAAAGATTCGAATAAAACAAAAAACGAGCGGATCAACTCACAGCATAGACTGAAATGATCGAGTGAGACATGGGCTCTTGTCTACGTGCAGTCATCGATGACAGCTTATTGGAAACTTATTGGATCAAGTTACTGTCCTCAACGCACTGGGCACCCAGCAGGCTATATCTGGTCAGCAGATTTTGTAATGATGTATCTTCAGATAGGGCGTGCAGAAATATTACATTGTTGCAAAGAATGTTAGCAGAATACTTTGAGAAGATAGCAACTGGTCAATTATACTCATAACACAAAATTAATTATTGGAATACAATTCAAATGAAAATTCCGTGTAGTCAACACGATAATGAGTTTAGAAAATTCCTGGATGAATTTTTAAATATGGGTGCAAAAGAAATATGTATACATTTTTCAGTATACTAGATTCCAAATAAAACTGTGGACCAATGAAAATTGTCCTGACTAAAATAACATACTCAGAAATGAAAAAATGTCAACTGATTTATAAATAGACCACTAGGCATTAATGGGTTAAAGTTCTCTCACAACTTTGACCCTTTAACTGCATCAATTATGTACAAAACATCAGCCATTCTTTTCATTGGTTGTGTCAACTGTGGATAAGCATGAAGGTATTTAGCTGCTGCTGTCTGCTATTTGTTATCTACAAATATTAATAAAATGACTTTTATCATTATAGATATACTATCTTTTCTGAAATTGATATTACTTTGATTGTCTGACAATTCCAGTGAAATTATCATTTGCAATGTTGATTCAGTTACAGTTGTATAGAAGCATATCTACTAGTAAGAAACTCAAAGAAATGGTGTCAAAGAAATTACTATTGAACAAGTATTATTACTTTTGAATGAGAGTAAATCAACATCAGATTTAAGCAGCAACAGCTGAAGCGATTCACAAATGGTGATGTGGTAGACTGGGAACCATTTGGATCAGCACAACATATTATGTATCTTTTTTTGGTAATACTAGAATACATGCAAATTTCAGTGAATTCCGTGTTCTCTAGAAATATTAACATTTGTTTACTAATGACTTAGCAGATCTTATAGCAATGCACATAAACTTATATGCCACACAATTTTTATGATTTTTGTAGATGCAAAATTACAAAAGGAAACATTCAAATGAAGACACAGTGATCATGATTGGGAAGAAATAAATCCTGAGGGGAAAATGCTGATATCCCTTCTTTTATTACAAGGTATCAAACAGAAGCCAACATCTTATCTTTTTAGCAAATTATGATTATCATTATCAGAGTAATTATGACAGACATAAGGTTTTATTACTGCTGAAATCCATCCACTTCAATGACAACTCAAAAATTGTTATAAATAGTAATATAAACCACATTCAAAATCAAGACAGTTTTAGATTATTTGGTGGAAAAATTTCAATCATCATATACTCCTCAGAGTGGTAGAGCATTAGATGAGAGTTTGCTTTTGTGGAATGGCAAATGTCTGGAAAGTTTGTCTGCGTAAAAGAGAGCTCATTTTTGGATGGAATCCTATCAGTGTGTCTTTATCAGGATATGAGTACATTATGCTGGTGTACCGGTAAGAGCACCAATATCCCTGAAATGGTTTTAGAATTAAAAATGAATAAATTGGATCACTGATAGTAATCACTCTCTTGCAGAAGCTTCTAAATAAGGGCTACATTCTTCACGTGAACAAACATTATTCCTCGCCTATTCTTTTCAATCTCCTTTGTCAAAAAAAAACAAAAAAATCACACACACACAACAGAGAGAGGAAGTAGAAATGAGGTACCAAAGAACATGAAGACAAAGTTAGCTGAAGGAGAATTTCCAACACGGTAGAACAGAATTGATGGCAATGAAATGGAAAGATAAACGGCTAATATCAAGCTGTCAACTATCCACGACCAGAAACAACTATCCCCACATTTAGGGAAAATTGTAAAGGAGAAAAAGAGGACAATTGAAATTCAAGGCAACTGTATGTGTAGGATAAAGTAAAGGAATAGGTGGAGTGGATTTTGCAGACAAATGAATTCTTATGCACTTTCTTTCTAGAAAAAGACAGAAGAAATTTTATATAAAAATTTTTCAGCACCTTTTGAACATAACAAAATTTAACAGTTACATTTTGTATACTAAAATTGGAGAAACAAACTCACAGTTAAATTTTTGACTGCAGTTAAGATGCACTATGGTCTGAAAAAATTTTCTCATTCATTTCAGTGCTGAAGAGAAGTATGCAGCCATGACTAGAAATATCACTTTGAATGACAGCATAGCGATTTTCAGACTACAACCCAAGAACATAGGAACAATACATATTCCGTTTGAATGTGTCAGCATTGTACAAAATGCTATTCTTACAAATAATATACCTACTTTGCCATTGTTTCTGCTGACAGATCTTCTTCTTCCTCTGTGACAGTATCACCATGTCCTCTGAGATCCATAGCCACAACACGACATTCAACCATACCAGTAACAGAGGCCTGAAGATATTGAAAGTTTAGAATAATTAATAAACGTTAACCTACAACAAATTTTGGCTACCATTGAAGTGTTTGATACTTGACTGAATAACTTACAGAAAAGAGTGACCACGTCAATGCAGAGAATCCACCACCATGTAAAAGCATCAACACTGGGCCAGTGGTTCCCAATTTGTAGACACGAAACTTGTTATTATTTACTCGAATATCTTCATTTTCTGTGAAGTATGCATCCCATTGAACGGGAGTATAATCACGTCTCCTGCCAGCTAATCCTCGACGAGCTCCCCTTGACATTAACAGTTATTTCATTACAATATCATCCACCTGATGATGAACACTCAAAAAATGAAAGGTCATTGTATGCATTCAATATATTTTATCATTATCATGTTTATAACATTTTTCATACATTATATTTAAATATGAAGAAAATAAATGGCAAGTAGAAAAATAACAAAATCGAAGTGTCAACATGACAACATTACTAGGGTTACAAGTATTTACCTGCTTTGAAGAGGTGCTGAGGGAACTATCGGTGGCAACTTCGATTTTAACACACTCTTCTGTAGACTAGACATGATGAATATTCACATGTAAAGACAATAAACTTTTATGTAAACAAAATAACCAACTTTCTCTTGCTTTCGTCAGTCGGAAAGTGTTTCCTCCAACCCCTTTAAATCGGCACGAAACGGGTCTTACGGAGTTCGGGTCTTCTTCAAAACAAGTAATGAATCCGATTACAGCACCATCTGTAGACAAAAAGTGTACTTCTTTGGGACGCCTCCTTCTCTCCATACACGTACACACATGCTTGTCAAGGAGAGTCAAGTGTGATGTTGCACACTCTATGATAGAACAAAAATGGTTTCGTATCCTCAAACAGGTGAGTGTCATTTTCGTGTAAATATATAATGCCACACTAATTTACCGTCGTTATATCCTTGTTGTGTTTCGGGCTTGATTTGATGAGTCTACTGATTACTTTGCGTAATGAATAAAGATCTTCGGTCGCGTCAGTCTATACTGTTATTAAAAGCTACATAGTTGATTGCCCGAGGTCATGTGTTCATAGATCGCAGATTGTAAATTTTTTCGAACAATTTCACTCGTCGGGTAATTTTATGACATTTTCTTGCGAGTGTTCTGTCAATTATAAAATTATTGACAGTTTCGAATAAATATGATTGTTTTTTTATGACAAGTCGCTTATTACATCATGTTTGAATTCGACAGTTACCATTACCACTGTCACTAATTCGAGTCTGTCTTGGTGGTTATTTTGATCTGTTTGTGACGGAATTATTACAGGCATGAAAATTCCAGTCCGTCCTGCTCCGGCACCTCCTTCAAGTAGACCTAACAGAACTTTTCAAAGGAGTTCTAGTTTTTTCGATGGTTGGGATGATGGGTGAGTTGTCATCAGTGATAGAAAGTTGCTATTTTTTTGAGAATTTCGTCCTTTGTATCTAATTAATGTTTTCAGAAATGACCCGTTTTCAAATGGCAACATATCCAGATCCTTCTCTGCTCAACACATTGGTCCAGCACCAGCTGTCAAGAAGAAACCACCTCCTCGCCCCCCTCCACCTAAAATTAACAATCATCAACCACACAATTCTAAACAGGTATGATAAATAAGCCTTCTGTGTGCTTAAATAAAATCTGATTTATTTTTAAATTTAATTTTTTTTGTATATTTCCAGAACAAAAGCAATGTATTGTCAGGATTATTTTCGAGGTCAAATCAGCGAACCCTTTCTTCTAGTACAACAATGCAAAAGCAAGTCGTAACAAGAGATCATAATGTGGTTATTGCATCACTCATTGACTTTGATTCTCCATCTAGTTCTCCAACCTTTACTACACGATCCAGTAGTGATGGCGTGAGTGTTAATAGTTTTGGTAGTGATGGTTCAGCATCCAACAATGGCAATACACCAAGTGGTGGAACTGCTTCATTGTTTGAGAGTGGTTTTGAAGACGATTTTGATTTCTTTGGAGGTCTTTCAAATAATCAAGTGAAAACACCAATAAGTGATCAGAAAGACCCATGGAGTGTCAGTCCCCAAGATCCTTTCTCACCTCCTCGAGCACAAGAATCTGTGTCAAATGCAGCAAACACTACTTGGTTCAATGATTCTCCTGGAAATGAAATTAACAAGGCTAGTTCAGTGGGTGCTCTGAAGCCACCACCTGTTACAAGTGTCATGCCAACAATCATAAGAGCTAAACCTAATAGACCATCTGCTCCCCCAAAGCCAACTCAAATCAAAGATGCTATCAAACCAGCCAATCAAGGACCTTTGCAAAATATGCTGTCCTTGAATAATAACACTAGTGTGTTTGATTCTTCGAAGCCTTTCTCATACACCAGTGAAAACGAAAAACGAGATCACTCGCGTGAATGGTCCCCTCCAATGCCTTCTGTACCACCTCCTCCACCTCCAGAAAATGTAAATTCAGAAATAGATTTTCCCATAAGTTTGCCTGATCTGCCGCCTCGGAAACCTCAAGTGGTATGTATTGTGTTAAACGTCCAAAGTTTTAAATTTCTTTTGCTAGAAAGAGAATGTTTAAAGTGTGGTCTTGTTGCAGAGTAACAAGAAAATGCCTCATGGTGTTGCCTTGTATGATTATGAAACAAATCATCCTGATGATCTGGCTTTTAAGGTACCTTATGTTTTCATTTTTGTTGAAATATTTTCTTCTCTTGAAACCATTCAAAAACTGGTATAGAAAATATCCTAGAATTTTTGACCCTACCACTTACGTTTATAATGTTTTACTCCTACATCGATATGTTAGGTTAAATATATTATCTGAAAAATTAAAATATAATTGCCAAATTAAAAAGCAAACACAAACCATTTATAAAAATGAGTCATTGGAATATAGATATTCTCATGGCCTTTTGTCTTTCTTCACAAACAAGGGAGCTGTGAAATGTTGACCAGATTTTACTTTTATAAAACAGAAATTTAAAGTACTATGCAATCCCCCTACTTTTCAATCTCCAATCTCATTGTAGATCTTTGAAGTGCTTTTATTTCTATTGTCTCTTCTCATCTTTGTTTTATTTAAAGGACTCTTTATGTAGACTTCTTATTTTATCTTTATAACTAATGTTGTCTTTTCCTTTTACAGTGTAATGATGTAATACACATTTTGAAGAAAGTGAACGATGAATGGCTGCTTGGTGAGAAAGGTAACCAACAAGGGATGTTTCCTGCTAATTTTATTGAAGTTATTGTTCCATTGGAAGAATCTGTAGCTGCTAATTCTGGAGTACAAACCGTAACTGCATTGTATCCATTCCCTGCACAGCAATGGGATGACTTAAATTTTCCTGTAAGTGTCTGCATGCTTCTACTTAAATACTCTTTATTCTATAAATGAGGTTGCTCTGTAAAACAGTTTTTGGTTTAAGAATTTGGTTTTTGTTTATAAATCTTTAATTTTAAAAAAGAACTTTTATATTAATTGAAAATTACTTTTTTATTATTCTTTGATAAGGGCTTTTGTTTTATAGTTTCCCAATGTTACTCCTTCAGATTGACAAATCATCATGAGTGATGAAATAATACATTCTTATCGATACGTAAAGTAGAGTATTTGTTGTATGGATTGTTTTCAAATGCAGAGGCAGATGGAAGGAAGGATTCAGAGTGAATATAATATTGAAGAAGACACAGAAATAGATGAATGCATGAATGGTGTTGCATAATTGAGAACGTTCCTTATGTTGCCAAAACAATGTATTTGTACATTACTTGTAGTATTATTTGGCTTATAAAATTGCAACAGTGGCTGTGCAATGTTGCTAGTCTAGTATTTATTATCCCTCTCCTTTAAGCAGGGGCTCATAGGACTGAGTTTCAAGTTTATGTGTTAAGTGGCCTTGCAATTTAGTGATTCCTTGCCAAGTGGAGCCTTTGTGAGTTTATTGCACAGTTCTTTTGTGTTGAAATAATATAGCATGAGTGTGCTAGGTCAGAAACGTTCTGCAGAACATGTACACACTATAGGTAATATATTCTGTGAATAAAGTTTTGAATGGAGAAGTTTTCGAGGAAGGTGATGATTTTTTCATCACAAAAAGACATTCCCTTCCTGTGCAATAATATAAAAAGATGTAACCAAAGTTTTCATGATAGCAATATTGGTGTTGAAGTGTATCCCTGAGTATGCTAGAGCACTCCCATAACATTTGGGAACAATCATAACAATTATGCATTGCCATTTATCCATCTCTTTCTAGTGTAGTGATGGTGAAGAGGGTGTGGGAAAGATGACCCCATTGTGATCATTAGAGTAGATTTGGACAGCCGTATTAGAGATGTTGCCCTTGTCTTGTAATGCAGTTAACATTTTCTTTTTATAGGAGGGTGCAGTTATCCAGGTCTTGAGTCAAGTTAATTCTGACTGGCTGTACGGGGAGTATCAAGGAAACAGAGGGCAATTTCCTGCTTCGTTCGTTGACCACGTACCTGCTGGGTTACCTCAACGTAAACCATAAATTAGGGCTTGGAAATTGAAATGAATGGTGCCACTTAGTTATATCAAAAAACTTTCTCATGCACATTATGAGAAGTTTTACACAATGTCCTCCAAACGTAGGTTTAAGAGTATCATCTTGCGCAAAGTGATATATTTCGAGAACATAATTGCATAAATGTATAATAATTTTCCATGTACATTTTGTGATAAGATTTTTAAGATATGTTAAGTTCTCGAAGTTATTTATGTGATATATTTAATTGTATGCTTATGTAAATCATGTTATTTAGTCATTGTACCTTAAACCATTGGTTATTATATGTAGAAAGTGTTATGATATCCTGGTGAACAATTTTTTGTTTGTTTTTGTAACTTGAAAAGGCAATTATGGTGTTCTACAGGTTGTAAGTATATCACATTTTGTAGGCTCAGTGAAGTGAACACTTCTCAATAAGAATTACATTATGTATTAAACATACCTTTTATGATAATCATTTATGATAAAGCAAACTCTTGTAAAATTATCTTTGTACAATATTGCATATTGAACTGATAATATTCCATTTTATATGAAGGAGCTATTATACATTAGTTTTTACTTATATACAAGTTTGTATGTATGTAGTTCTCAGGATCAAATAGACTCGAGTATTTTACAAATATTAATACCATTTTACATTTTCATATCTCATTTTCAATTAAAGTACCACAATTGAGGTAAAAGGTTTTTCATTCTAAATAACAATGGCAACGACTCAGTAATTAAATATGGAGATTGGATAATTCTCCTTACAATATATTGCAGTCAATATCACCAAGCAAGGCAAATTACATTTTAAGAAAATTACATTCTTCAAATTCTTTTAATTCTTGTACAGATTTGTGCCTAAACATATTTCACACTTTTTAAGATTAGCAAATAATAAACACATTTTTACAAAATTTTCTATGCTCTTGGGATCAGTTTTGTAAGAAATGAAGAGGAAAATTAACATGACTGATTAAGTGCCTAAACAGAACTTGGTACTAATTTGTATCCATCATGTTCCATATCCAGTAGAGCTTTGAACATTCGTACTGACTATTTAGGTTAAGTGTATTCTATAGTGATAATACAAAAAAGCATAATAATGTTTTAGGTTTGTAATTTTGTTTTACAATTGTTAAGTTTTAATTATTGAATTGTTACTTTATTTAACAGGCAGTATTTGTGTAATTAATAGGAAATAATATAAATAAGGGTGTATTAATGTTACTTTATGCTGTGAATTTCTCTCTTTCGTGATATTTAGACACTTGTAGGAAATATTTGTTTGTATTATTTCTAATATAATTTATTGAAGTCAAATATAATATATGATCAATTAATGATATTATCAAACGAAATATTAAACCAATGAAAAGGTGAGCTTAACAAGACACACTAATTAATCTTATTGGAGGTAGACCATTGAGCTGGGAGCTCCTTGATTAGATCTCGTTTTGAAAAACAAAATTATATACAAAGTATTTGTATCATGAATTTTTTATTTTATTTGTATATAATGGTTGTCATTCACTGGAATGTGTTTGAAGATGTATATATTTATATTATGTAGTAAACTGTAATTATATGTATATTATGATAAAAAAGTGGATTGTTCAATAAACTGAATATGTAATACTATTTGGTATAAATATGATTTTAATTGAAAAGAAAACTGTGTGTAAAAGAAAGAAAGAAAAAAAAAAGAAAAAGAAAGTTGTGTTGCTTTTTTCAGTTAACAATGGAATGCATTTGAAGACTTGAAATTTGGCTTAAATGTATCAGTTTATAACAAATTGTATTTGATGCCGTATTGTCAAACAGTATGATTTCAACATAATTACTAACACATCACCAAGCATAAGAGAAACCTACAGTAAATATGAAGATTTAGTTTGGAATTTTACGTATTATTTAAAAAAACAACATTTTCAAACCTTGGTTGATAACAAGTAAATCATCTCAATCAATATTTTTTTCAAAATGTTTGCTGATGTGAAAGTACGTTTCATGTCAAAAAATTCTGAAGTTTTATACTTCAGAGAGCAATGGTCCACTACTAATACTTGCTGTTCTAGATATAATTATGACTGATGGGGATGTTTTCCTATAAGGAAAATGTTTTTTATTACCTTTTTTCCTCCATCTCCAAGACATACATTTTTCAAACCAACTGCTTACTGCACAACGAAATTTGTCTCCTGAGAGGCAGTAAAGGAAAAAATTGAAAGCAAAGTTCAACTCGTAGAGAAAGACACACAGTCCTCTGGTCCATTTCAAGACTAATTTTGTCTTCATCCTAGGAAAATTGTACATATTTATACTGGTGTGTGATTGATAGCTGCTGTTTTGTAATTATCACATAACAAATCTTACCATTCTACGTAGAAGTCTTCTGTACATGGCACTCTTTTTCCATCCCAGTATAGTTCAGTTGTTTCCACTACTCCAAGTGGCAAAAGTATGAGAAGGTAAGTAGCAGATAGTAATAGCAGAAGGCGAGTCAACTTCTGTGTTTCAGAAGTAGTGTCATGTTCAAAGTCTGAAGCTGAAAAATATTTAAATTAAACTAATTTTACATTTGTAATTACATCATAAACTTATATCTGAAATAATGTTAAAACCATGGGCAAGCGTCCAAGGGGGCCATTTTCAAAGGGGTCCAGTAGCCTTTTGTAATACATTTTATTTTAATATCGAAGGGGAATTGAAAAAATTTTGAGAAGAGGCTCTCTAAGCCACCTGGCAATACTGTTCAGTTAAAACTAGTGCCAAACAGCGCATACTTTCTCGCCCGCACTTTCACGCAAATTACGCGCAAATTATGCGAAAAGCACTCAAATTTTTGAAAAAATATGTACATATTCTTATTCCAAAATCATCTTTCAGGGACAGATTTTATTAACGGAAAAAAATATCAAGTCTTCGTAATTAAGTTGTAAGAAGAAAAAATTGTGAATTTTGCAATTTCCGAAATATCAGAATTTTTATTAACGAAAATGAGACCTGCATCATTCTCCTAAACGTTCTTCACAGTATCCCTACAACAAAATTTAATGAAAAACGGTGGAGCCATTTTTTTGAAAATTTGTCCCTGGGGCTTCATGTAAAGTACCCCCTCCCCTCGAATAAAAATATCGGTTTCAAATTGAAGAAACCACGACATCAGCTAGATTGCCCGGGGAATATCAATTTTTGACGGAAACGGCTGAACGGTTTAGCCGCTAGTGTTGTTCACAGACAGACGTTTTGCCGTCAATCGTTTTTTCGGTATCAAGGTCCCTCAAAATGCGGATTCTCGCTACACTACGTGTTAGAGAATTTTTTTCTAAACATAGCATCTGAATTTGTCCACTTTTTCATTACAAGAGTCCTATTATGAGAGTTTTTGTGCTAAAAAATTTGCCGTTTTTACGCACAGCATTTAAGAACTTTCCCTCTACAGTGCCGAAAGCGGTAGTGAGTAATTAAAAAAATATAATATCAATTGTATCGTGTTATATTATAATAAAATTATAATATCATTCTCCATATAGAATGTTTTACTTATTAATAAAATATGTCTTATGCAAGTAACAAAGTTCAACAGAAAAACCCAGAAATATGGTTGTTACCCACTCTTGGTTTAGGCTGCGAACGCTAACTGTGAAATAAAATGTGAAAATTCACAAAAATGACGTTTATTCAAGATGTTGCAAGGTCCCTGAAATTTTTATTTTTAAGTTCCTGGGAATCAATTGAATTAACTTCTTCTTTAAGGGTGTGAATTAAATGCACCATTAATGTTAACACAATTTTCTCAAAATTAGCCTTTTTATTCCCTTTCCTTAAAATATGCAAACTTGGAAGAAAAATATCTTTGTTTATTTGCATTATATACGAGAGGTAAACCACTGAGATTTCATTCTATGTCTACTAATGATACCATTTTGTAGCACAAAAACTTGCAGGATTTTGCAATAACTTCATTGAAAGTAACATTCTTGTAAACCAACAACTTTTAGTCTCTTATGTATTATTGACTTCATTTCATTGAGTATAGAAAGTAATTGTTTAATTTAATAAATTCTCTGTTCAATAATGAATAAAAGCTTCTGGATAGAAATTATATTGTTTTGCCATAGTAATAGAATTATTCACATTATATCACATTACAGTTGAGGATTGATTACTTAAGTCAGCAATTATTCAGTTTAATAATGGATTTTTTAGATTTATTTGTCTTCTTTTCTGATTATGATGTTTCAGCTAATTTCATTAATTGCTTTTGCATTTTATTTATGCATATTCAGTTTCAACGTTACAATGGTTCAAACATTTAAAGAAAAATACAATATATGTATTATAGGAAATTTATAAGTTCTCATATTTCCAATTTAATCAAAGCCAAATTTTCTGGAATATGAACTTTTTCTAGGCAATGAATAGACTGTACTCTCCTAGAGTGTAGAGATATTGAATCACCTCAACAAAAGATCTCAAATTTTTGGTTGAAAAATCTATGTGCAAGGTTATTTTGTGTTGTAACTTTGCACACATGATAGGATTAATGTCCGTTAGTGCTTTTCGAAGATTCATGCAGGTGGCATGGATATTCTCAGTTGTTGTTTTTTACTAAAAAATAGTGTTGTCTGTATGGAAGTATATGTCACATATAACTTGGACAGATTAGAAGCTTTTGAACCAGACTTGGCAAACATGTCAGAAATAAGATATACTGTCATTTCTGGGATAATTAAGATATTTTGATTTTGAGGGTTCTATAAACAAAGCCCCTGTTACATTTTCAAAATTTTTTGAAAATGACTGCAAATTTTTCCTTTACATTTTTTGCTTAAAATGATGAAAGTACATTTAGAAATTTAGTATAGTCTTGAGTTTCTTTAAAACCTCTGGATTTTTAAAAATTGCAAAAGCTCAAAAATTCTTTAACCTTACTACACCTTAAAGTCTCAAGATTTTTTCTTCTTCACGAATAGGTCATCTTGCAATACATGTGCATACAACCTAAATTTACCAAGGCCCAGTAACATTATCTCAGTGGCAGTTGCATGTAATTTATCATGGGATCAGCATTTAGGTAGTTCCAATTTATATCCCCAGGGTTGTTAGCCCTGAGGGTATGGAAGATGAAAGGAGATGATAGTGAGGGGTGAAAGGACAACACACACATACAGACACACACATACATTCAGACAACACACCTATGTTCAAGGCGGGACTGAAACCTGCAATCTTCTGATCCAAGACTGCTATGGCACTACTGCCTTAGCGATCTTGGCCATTTGGTCAACTCCTTAAGGATTTTATTATTTATTTTTATTTTCTCTTAGGTCACTTTAGAGACAAAGATCATTAGTGACCACTATTAATATCAATATTAGTCACATTTTAAACATTAGATTGATTGATTAGTGATTCTTGGTGCATCAACTGGTAAGATCATTAGTCCCATATGTGTAGTGCATGTTTGTACCATGGGAGTTGGTGGTGTTTTTCCTCCAAAGAATAGTGAGATCCAGTGTTAAGTAGGTTGGCATGTGGGTTTTTCCCTAATCAGGTATCTTCCACAAGTGTGGCACCGCCGCAGCTGGGACTAGCTTTAAGCTCCCGACTAATCTCCCAACAAGTGTGGTAGTGTAGTGCATGTAAATGTATGTATGTGTAAGCCTGAGGTGGGTGTAGGACAAGTAAGGTTAGAATTGAAAACAGGAATAATAAATTACAATAATTTTTGCGATAATTTAAATTAAGTTTTCAAAATCAGTAATTTTTAAATATTTTAACACTAATTTACAACCATCAGTTGAATTAAAATTTTCATACAGATAGTTTTCAATGCCAAGAGGTTTTCTTATGTTTTGAACATTTATACATTGTTCAAAGGATTGTCTCTTAAAGAAAGATAATTTCTGATTCGCTAATTCTTCCCTAAATGCTGATTAATGTTTCAAGGTCTTAGCATGGTTTCCCTTAATAATTCTTCTTCCATAGCTTTCACAAAATACTGCAGACAAAGCTAGTATTCAACTTAACAATTTATATTGCAAAATTTACAAATTTAGAAACAAATATCTGAAGTATAAAAGCTAGAAAGAGCTGAAAGTTAAAGATTGCAACCGTTTCAACTCTTTTGGTGAAAAGTGGGACTTGTTATATCCCCAGTTGTCCTTTGATGGGTCACAGGGACAATATTTCTTTAAAAATGAGACTGACCCCGATAAATGGAATGTCTGAGATGCGTATATTAAGGAATGTGATTACAGTGATTAGGGTTTGTGATTACAATGACTCTTAAGTTTGGCAACAGTTTTACTAGAAAAAGGTAGTTTGAAAAGAAAAACAATATTACCTACTAACTTTGAACGTTTTCTTGCAGAATACCATATTTCACAAAGGATTCCTAAATTTCCAATAGAAATTAAAATCAGAGGAACCCAAATTACAGCAGCAACATACATATAAACTGCCTCATCCCAACCATTTTCCAACAGAATGCAAGACTGGTGCCCGAAAACACTATCTTGTTCCATACCTGTAATGTTCATTTACAGCAAAAATGCCAATGACATATACATTAAATATATTTTCAACATTGATAATCTCATTTATTATTAACCTGCAAACCATATTTTTGTGAGAGCGAGAGGTAAAAGACATAAACCCAAAATGATGACTGTATATTCTGCAGACCGTGTGTTACAATGGTATCCAATTCCAAATGGGCTATGGATTACCAACCACCGTTCAATAGTGAGGGCTACAACAAGCCAAGCTGAAACTAAAAAAAACATCTCTGCTGTGACCTTGTGAAGTTCACATGCCCATATGTGATCCTGTAAAAATAAAAATAATTAGAATTACAATATTATAATTGCTCTCGTAAAAAAATAGTCCATAAAAATTCTTAATAATGAGGAGAAAAAAATCAAGAAGAACTGTACTAAATGGATCTTACCATGTAGTAATTATTAAAAGAAGGGAAATGGCCTCGCAAAATTCCAACACCATAACTAAAAATGAGAGCACCATTATCTGAAATTGCTAGCACACGTAAGTACACCGACAAACTTGTAGTATTTAGTGGGGCAGAATTAAGAACTAAAAATGCTATAGTGTTGAAAAATAACCCTGAAAAAAAGTGAAGTGTTAGAGTGTGGTCTTTATTAAATTCAATTGAGAAAACAAGCAGTATAACAAAAAAATACCAAAAACGTGTTTTCTAAATTTAACATATTTTCATTTATTTTGTGGTAATGTAATTTGATTCAACAAATATAGTGGGCAGAATAGCTGTAAAATTTTCTTTCAATATAAGATACGTATAATCAGCATGGAGAGATTAAGTGAGCAGGAATGCTTAATCTCTTCTAAATAAGACAACTTATTCAATAAGTCTTCATTAATATACGGAACAGAACATGCATTCCAAGAGTAAGATGTATTGAAATATAACATATTATTCTGCTTGTTTATGTAATAAAGAAACTCACTATGTTTTGAAACAATTCCATACTAGAAAATAAAATCTGAAATAATTTAAAAAAA
This sequence comes from Gryllus bimaculatus, assembly GCA_017312745.1. Lineage (NCBI taxonomy): Eukaryota > Metazoa > Arthropoda > Insecta > Orthoptera > Gryllidae > Gryllus > Gryllus bimaculatus. Next base: position 10,488,778 of record BOPP01000033.1, on the reverse strand, counting down.
ATTACTTGATTATTAGTGTATTATCAGATACTGCCTTCAAATATATTTTAGAGATAATATATATTCTTGTGAAAGCAGTTTCATAATTACTACAGTAAATCAGAAGTGGGGTTTGAGAATATGATTTAGGAAAAAGCAGTAATAGGAAGCGGAGTGGGGTTTTGTGATTTTATCATTAGAAATGGAAATATTAGACATAGTACCTATGATATAAAAATATGATTATCTCACCAAACATAATTATGGCAGCTGATACATAATCCAGAAGGAAGCGAACCAAGGTAACAAAATTGTTCAAGTCTTTCACCCAAAAAACCCTGAGTTCACATGGATAGTTTTCTTCTAGTACAGATCTGTTTTTGTTCTCAAAATAAATGAAGTCTAGCACTTCTAAAGGGTATTCGCAATCTTTCCTGTAAGCAATCAAATCAATCAAATATTAAAACTTAACATATAGGCAACTGCCATTATTACCTACTAAATTTTATGAAAAAATTCAAGGAAAAATACAAGGTACAGAGTAAATTTAAGTATGAGCATTGTCACGTGCTGGGAGTTCCTGGAATCAAAAAAAATTATTTGCCCCTGTCATCTGCTGGAAGTTCCTGGAAGCAAAATATATATAACCATGTCTGGTTGATCAGGAGTGACCAGAAGGGCTGGGGGCTCCAACTTAGTTGGGGCCCGAACTTCTCTTCACTCAGGAAGAAGGGAAAAAAATCGTCTCTAATCCAAATTTAATGCAATAAGTTATTTCTGATGCATGGAGGAATTAATTCTATTTATGAAGTGGGAGAGGAGGGAATTTTTTGTTTGAATATAGGGATTTCCATGGATCAACTGCTCCAGGCACATAGTTTTCTCTAGGCGCCCCTGACAATTATTATTGGGTTAGATATCAAGAAGCAGCAGTGCTGTAACTATGGTGATGCGCGGAATCGGGAATTGAAGGCCTTTCAACCCCCAATAAAGATGTAATCCCTTTCCAATTTTTTAAGTCTTATCCCAAAGTAAACAAATCTTTAGGCAAATTTGATGTCAACTGAATTTTTAACGAAGTTTATTCCTTATTATGGCTGCAACTGGACTCGAGAGAATTTCCTCGAAAAACCACAAAAAGTTTAGTCGGTTGGTGGAACAGTGGTTGAGTAAGGGTTTATAACTAAGCGTGTCAACCTACTACCAACTATGAATTAAGAGTAGGCCCTCATATTGGTCAGGCGCGTCATCTGTATGTTTACGGTAGGGTGTTGGCAGCACTTTGCTGAGTGACTCGTTCGACCAGAGCCTGAATTTTGAAAAAGAATTGTAAAATTTTCGCTAGTAAATTTCGCAACTAAAACTAACATTAGCACGGGACAACGCTTTGAGATAATTTACATATTGATTGAAGTATGAGATCAAACATTTCACGAATTCTCTTTCTGAATAAGAATTCAGGGTTGGGAATCTGAATCTAGGCAAATAAAATGAATGATTTGATTGATTGATTATTTCGTTTCCGGGCGCGTTGCCGACCTTCACGTTGGTTTTGAATGGCTGATTAATGACCCCCATAGCAAACATGATTCCGGGCGCGACAACTGCTAAGGTCATTAGTTCCGCAAGTTTAGTGCATATTTTCACCGCAGGAGGTGGCGGTTATCTCCCACTGGATGGTGAAACACGGCGCCGACCTACGTCGGTTTGCGGGGATTTTCCTCAACCAAGTATCTCCTCTGGCGGGGAACCGCCCCAGCCAGACAACTCTTAATATTCCGATGGTCTTCCTATATGTGTGCTAATGTAGTGCGTTTAAGAGTGTGTGTTAGTAATAAATGCAAATAGCTCAAGGAAGAGGTTGGAAAGATCGCGCGCGCTCTGTGGCCCGTTTGTCAGAGAACTTAATTGGTATTCTTCTGGTACTGATCGGATAAGCCACAGAAAACTACCGATCAGAGTAGCCAGTCCTTGAATTATCTCCAGATAACCGATGACTTCAATCTGTTATCCGATTTAACCCTAGAACTGCACATTGGGGTCTAATGGACCCCAACAAATTCACACCGAGTGGAAATTTATAACGTCAGTAGCATAGCACTTTACGTAAATTAGAAATACACTGTTAGCATGCCCTTATGATACTTACAGACTCAATTGGTGCCAATACTTCGTCGAGATAGAAGCTAATTCGTCAGTAGTGCAACTAGGGTCTACTGGACACCAGTGTATAGTTTCTGATTGTTCTGTTCACAAATAATAAAATATAAATAGTAGTCTATGATGCTTATCCGATGTGACAATGGCAATTCATAACATTTTCATTTCTTCTGCATAGTTGTTTGAAGTGATTTCAACGCGTATTTGTAAACGTTCTAATAAAACCTGAAGAAAGATCATACGTTAAAATACAATAAATTTTACTTTTTAAATTCCATTCTTGTATTTTTCTTGTTTCCATATTTTAGGGACTTTGAGACCCCTGTGTGCAGATTATGTTCCAAACATTAAGTGTGCAGTTCCAAGGTGACTTCAGGCCATTGATCAGTCGGAGGAAGTTTTGACCCCTTGGGATGACCCTGAGCGTTTAAGCTTTCAGGCTCAATTTTGTTAATTGTTGAATTATTTTTAATTTCGTTTTGTTAGTTAAATCTTCATTACAAATTAATAAACACCGCCATAATTAAAATGTTATTTTCCTAGTTAATATTAAGTGAATAAATATTTTGATTATATACTTAATCTATTTTTAAGTTGCCAATATGTGCACATAAATGAAACATCAATTTTTGATTAATTTTCATCCTCAGTAAAGGCATTCTTTTGACTCATTAACAATAAGCGCGAAAAAATTAAAAGCGATGATACAATATATTAGCAAAACGTAATTATGGTAACGGAAATTGTGTTACTAGGGAGTTTTTGCAACTTCGAACAAAGCAATCGAGAGCACTATCGGTCTTCTGCGCATGCGCATTTCATGTTTCTTCTCACTTTCGTACATCTGCGCATGCGCAGAAGATCGAGATGGCAATCGATTGCTGAATCGCAAATTCATCAAATTAGCACTATCGATGTTAGCGTAGCGAATAGTACTATTGATCTTCTGCGCATGCACTAAAGGGATGCGAAAATTGAATTGCGTATGTGCAGAATATAGATAGTGTTTTAACGTTCGAGAATGCACAAACTACCTATTATTTTCGCGAGTGTTAGCGATGGGGTCTAATTTGAGCAAAATTATCTTATTTTGTGATAAGCTCAAAATCACGACAAATATGACAAGGTATGTTCCGAGAAATTTGATGAATTTGCGAAGCAGTATCACATATCATCACGCTTTCCACTTGGACGTAAGATCCAAAGTCTATCATTGGAACCCGTGTTGATATGTGCAAAAAGCGTTAGCATTCCCCTGTGTCTAAGGCTCTGGCTACGAGATTATCGAATCGCATCCTTCTCAAGACTGCGTTCTTGGCGTTTGAGATTCTCGTGGGCCCTATTCTCGTTCAGTCTTTTTCGCTTACGAGAACGAGCGAGTATATGCAGATAATGACAGCATTTCAAAACATTTTGTAATTCTTATGTATGTACAGCGCGACTATTTTATTAGTGCGCCGCGATCGTGAAAAATTATGCTCGGCCGACCGATCCTCACTCGCCGGGGAACGGTGCGCTCAACTCCCTTGCGAACGGGAGGATATCAAAGTCTCGCCCTGCAAAAGACTTGCTTTCCAGTCTCGTGGAGAAGTCGGTTTGTGATGGGCCGCTCGAAGTTCACTCTCGAACAGTGTTTGTGAGTACGTAAACGTTGTCATTACGTAAAATGTGTCAAATCATTACGTGGATTGTATCCTGGAGATTTTCTTCCAAATCTTGCGAAATGAAGAGCGTAATTAATTACGCTAATTTCTACAGGACTCCGCAACCGCACATACTGCTTCAGTTTCCTTAAGGGAGGTTTATGGAGTCCTAATCATCACGTGGTTTGTGGCCTGCACGCTCTCCTGATCTGACTCTGTGCGATTCATATTTGTGAGGATTCTTGAAAAACGTGTATGTGACATATCTCCAAACGGAAGAAGAATTAAGGCACAATACAAAGAAACATCTGTACAATACCGTAGGACATCCTTTCCCAAGTGAATAAGAATTTGTTCAGGAGATGTCAAGAACGCATCAGAGCCGACGGTGGGCATCTACTATAACGAGAGTACAATTTAAACTTAGCGGTAGTAAAAAGCTCTCTTCGGCGATTCTACCGACCGCCTTGCCTCGATATCGGCACCTGTGGCCTCGTTGGAAGAGGCAAAATCCCCGTGCGACCTGCACATTTATAACATGATCGCATCGTATCTAGAGCAGTGACGGCCCATGCCCTCAAAAGTCGATGGTTTACCGTGTAATTGCATTATGGAGGGAGGAAACTCGGAAGCTGAGACTGGTATATAATGAATTCATATGTACGTTTAAGAAAAACACTGTATCTAAAATTTCACGTTTTTCTTCAAGACACTCCCATTTCCACAATATAAGTTATTATTATTGTTATTGTTATTATTATTATTTTAAAATTATAAAGAACATGAAAACTTAGAAGAAAACTAAAATACAATTTTCATCTGATATAATACCACAGTTTGTAGTATCTACAGAAACGATTCAGAGACACCTTGCGGAGAGGCTGTAACTACGAACTTTGAACTCGCTGGAGGCTATAGCTGTCTGTCGGGTCCGTTGAGAACCTTGTTACAGCGTCTGTTGACGTTGACTAACATCTCGAAGACACCCCCCCCCCGCGAAGCTGAACTTCCTCGTCTCTGACAGCCACTGGTTTATCTTCGCCTATATTCCAATGTTGAAGTTGAAGGTGTAGCAAGGCTGTGTAAACGCTCAGGCTCGCAGTAAATGTGCGGTTTAATTTCTTGTATCTGATTTGCAGTTAATGCAAGAAAATTGTGATGTGATTACTTCCGAGAGTAATAAATAGATTAGATTAGATTTATTCAGTTAAAAAAACAGTAAAAACTGTATGTGACGTAGGCAGGAAAATTATCTGCGCACGTTTCCTTGAGTTCCAGAATCCCTTCCCGTCATTTTAACTATAAATAGTTGAAAGATTAGTAAAAGTTTAACATAAATAAATACATTTTAAAAATCGTAAGATTAGCAATATTTGAAAAATAGTCGTTTTCGTTTCTGAGTGATAGAAAACTTTATTGCATGAGTACTCGAATTGCAAGTATGATTTTTCTGCATTGCAAACAAAATAGCAACTCGCCCTTATCTCTACTCTTACCATTACAAGCAAAAGGAGAGTTCAACAAAACGTGCGCATAGTGAAGCTAAATGTACGTCCAGAAGCAAAACAAGGGGCCATCTCAGCACTTGCTCAATGGATCAGGGAATCTGGGCAAAAATCTGATCGAGATGGAGGTCATTGACCTGGAATGACACAAAACTAAATGAATGACACAATATCCTTACATTATATAACATGACATATTATTGCATATTATAACGATATAATGGCGATTTTTTGACATATTACATGTTATATAACGATAAATTTCTTAGTTGTAGCGCAAACATGTTACAACCGTCCCGAGCCGTCACTGATCTACGGTGTTAAGTAGATGTTTTTGTCCCGAGGGCAACTTCCAAACCCGAGGACTTCTGGCTACATTATAAATAGAAGCATTTGATAATTAGTTCGTAACTAATTACAAGCTTTTACACTAATGCCGTTGCTACTTGGTTGTAGATTTTCCACACGCGGTACGTGATAAGGGTACAAACTTCCTTCAGACAATACCCGACAAACAATGAAACAAATGAACGTGTAGAAAGTTTTCAAGTACCATTTGTAAGGTTACGTTCCATGATTTAAAGAATGTTTTCCTGTTATTTCCACAAGTGCTCATTCAGAGATAATACGAGCACTAAATATAAACAATTTCTTGCGCCACTATCATTTATCACAACTTTCAGAATAAACAAAATGTTCTCTTAGAATAGCTAAAGTATTTTTTTGCCAGTACCCTCTGATTCGTTAACTCAACTACCAGGAAGAAAAATACTGACATGAGAGTTGAAATGCAGTACACCGTACGGCTTCTGATTCACTCGCACGGATCTTCAAAGGAGTGGGAAGGTTTCTTTGTGAATAGTGTCTTTGTGTGTGAAGGTATACACGCCCAATGATTTTGAAGTGAGTAATCGCATAAAATGCGTCACTAATTATGCTTTGAACTCACTCAAAGATGTTTTGCGTTACCGCGAGGGCAGAGCGCTCGTACCTCATCCACAACTTGGACACGCGCAAAAAGCGTCACTATGGCTGGGAAGTGCGTTGGCCAGAGCACCATGGACTGCACCAGTATGAGCAAGTGACTCATTAGGGGCAGTTCATAAACTACGGGAGGCGATTTTGAGTGATTTTTTCGACTCCCCGTCCCCTCTTGGTGAGATGTGAGATTTGGCTCAACTCCCTCCCCTCTTCTAATTTCACGTGAGATTTTTCAAAGTGCGTATTTTTAATGTAAATACGTTAGTTTGTGATCGATTGGATTCATTGGATTGGGATTTATTAAAAAAACAATGTGCTTAATTCTATTTATTTAAGACTAGATATGACTAGCATTTAGAAAATTTAGTGACTGAATCACAATGAATATTATTGCACTTCTAAAAACACTACTACTATTGTAGTATTGATTATATTACTATTGTATCATTCACTATACTACTTATTGTAGCATTCATATAATTGCGATAAAAATTACTGTGCAGGATTTAGCCATATTTTAGTATAGAAACGTGTTTTACTTGTCCCAGTTTTCTCGCAATTTAGCGCAGTTTTTAGCGAAAAATATACGCGATACTTGCTGAGACCCCCCTCTCCCTCACGTAAGATCAGGTGAGATTCGTTTGACATCGACCCCTCTCTGACCTCACGTAATTTATTGATGGCGCCTTATCGGCATCGCCAGCGCTTCAACGGCAGCCGTACCGTAAACAGCATTTCTGTCAACATGTTGACTTTATTTTGGACAGTGTTGTTTTCCTAACATTCCGGAATATGGCTATTGTTAATAATTTTGCTATAAATACCCACAGAAAAGAGTTGAAGTAAAATTGTAACGCAAGAAACATGCTCCATCACACATACACCTTTTCTTTTCAGAGAATACCGGGTATAACTCGGTTCCATATTCACAATCGATGAACGCCAAAACATTTACTTTTCACAAAGTTGTCAGAATGAAGAAAGCGTTTGGCTTGAACGCCTTTACATTTCTTAGATGGTAGGATTTGTAATTTTAGTACGCCGGCTCATGCCGATTGGCTGATAATGACCTAATTGGTCAAGGAGAAAATAATGGGAAACATATTCTTTAATAAGACCATATATTGGTGATTACTAGTAATGTCCAGTAAATTCTTATTATTGTACAGCGATGCTCTATTTCTTTTCGTACTAATGTTCACTTAAGAATAGGAAATTGTTACGAATTTATCTGTCTCATGCCTAAAATTTCCTTTTTAGCTTTCTTGTTTTTTACGTTACAATTTGGCACGCATTGAGAAAACGTATGATTGGTACAATTATTAGACAAGCCCACTGTATTGTGCAGATCGCATATCATCTGTTTATTTTTTTTCGTCAGGTTTTGGTTATCTGCGTTTGGGGTATAAAAATTCTCCACAGCAAGTAATGCCATTCCTACTAGTTTCTTAAGTAGCAGAGTTTTTACCCTGTAATAAAGAAAATAATTCATTAACTATGAAGTACCTTTTTGCCAAATATTAAAATTAAAATATGGATTTCAAATTCAAGGGGTCGCAAAGTTACCTAGATCGATTGAGGAATATCAGTTTTGGAGAAAATCGGCTAAGCGGTTTATGAAACTGTCAGTCGCTAGCGTTGTTCACAGATGGACAGACATTTTGCCTTCAATCGATTTTTCGGTTTCAAGGACTCACTAAACAGGGATTCTGGCTACACCATGTGTTAGAGGTTTTTTTTATACATTTAGCAACAGGATTAATCAATTTTTTTACCTGAGACCCGGCAATAAGATTTTTTCGGCCTAAAAGTCGCCGTTTCCCTCCCAGCTTTACATAACTTTCTCTCTACTGCGTAAGCAGTAACGAGAAAGTAAAAAGTGTTTTGGGTAAACGATACACTTTCTGTTATCGTTATCAAAATATTTACTTACGAACTTTAAAAAAATCATTAAATAATGCTTTAAACTTTGTAATGCTGTTTGATCAATTTCTTGCTACAACGCAATCATGGAGAAGGGGTGAAACTATGCCACACATTGCACAGCAATGAATGACGCGCAATAAATGTAGTGCCATAAAGTCATTCCATCTTTTGAGGTGATTTTATGCCAAATTTAGATAACATTTTTTGTTCAAAGACATTTATTTCAATAATTATCTCTACATAAAATAGGCAAATCGTGTATTTAAATTTCGCATACAGCTATAACTATGTTAATTATGTGAGAAGTAAACAATTTATTTACTAAAATGTTCTCAAAGTGGCACTCAGCAACCCCGATTTAGGGATTTTGTGTAAACTGACGAGGCGATCGAAGGAGGTCTGACAAGGAAACTGACGAGGAAGTTGTCTCGTGCAGTACTCCACCATAAATAGTTAAATTCCGTGCTGAGATGGCAAAATGTTCTGTTACTTGTTCATGACATGAGACTCAAAATGACTCAAGGGGTTGTCCATAAATTACGTAATGCTAAAGAGGGAGGGTTCGATGCGGCGTAACGTATTTGGGGTAGTATTTAAATGTTCAGTAACTCTGGCATTTATTTTTTTACATTTTAAAACATTTGCTGAAATAATTCCTTTTTTGTGTCATGCACTAAAAGATTAAAATATTAACTAATTAATTTAATTTAAAAATTAATAAATTAAAGTTATTAAAAATAAATTGTTGCAAAATGGAAATACTTTTTCTACAAATTGTTATTGAATCTGTAAGATTACGAAATCAACGACGATGTGTGTATGGCTTGTGATCAAACATTTTCTCGTCCATACGTCCTTCCTTCACTCACAAATTGCCCCAGCATCGCCAACCACTCATTATCATTAACTTTAATGTCCAACAAATTAAATAAATATAAATTGTTTTACTGTACTTTAATTTATTTTCATTCTTGCATTTATAAGGGCGTGTCACCAGCGTTACATAAATATTTAGGGGGTGCGTTACAGGCGAGAGGTGGTGTTGAAAACACTCCAAATTTGCGTTACGTAATTAATGGACGGCCGCTAAGTCATTCTTGTTTGTTAACCTTTAGAAGTAGGCAAAATATGCATTTATCTTGTAGTTTAGGGGAAAAAATGGTGGATAATTCAAAAAGCCACCGAGTAATTTTTCATGGCATTTTGATGCTTAAAATTGCTGTCATGAAAAAATTTTAAAAAGTAACTTATACCATACATCTTAGTACAGAATTATGGGTCATTTTACCACAGGCACGGTTGGTAACATTTGAACTCGGAATTTTCACTCCAAAGTTATGGAAATTTGATTTGATGTGACGATTTTGCTGATAAAATAACAATCTCTTCTCCTACCACTCCGGTAATACGTAAAATAAGATGGCAACAAAACGTGCGTGTAGTAAAGCTTACTCTTTATACAAGACAAGGGGACATCGCAACATTTCTTTAATGGATTTACTCTGAACGATAAAACCGATCGAGATGGAGCTCACTGACCAAAAAGTACTGTGCTTGTTTAAGGTATAATTAGATTCATTTTTGGACCTCAAATTTAGGTGGTTATGCTTGGGAGCAGCAGCGCATCATCAATGAACGCACTTCATGAACGCGCTGGGGACCCTGGGATCTAACTGCGACGAGCTCCTGGCAGAAGGGATAAAAGGACTGACTACGACTGACGATGACTTACTAGATTAAAAGACGAATACTCCATTACTCCACGCGCTCAATGCCCTAAAAGGGACTTGTAGATGCGTTTCAAAGGCGCAACAAGTTCAAATTAAAAACTCACAACCATGGATGACAATGCGTCACCGGACACGAGAAATGAATCGGATCGTAATGCAGCTGTTACAATAAGCGCTTGCAAGTATTTCACTCAAAAACATTTCATTATGACAAAATTAAAAAAAATAATTGGTTACTCCTCCCCAACGATCTCTGTTTAAAAACAATGCATTTACTTGACATTTTAACTAGCTATTAGTTCAGTCAAAAAGGATCACAAAAGGCTGGAACCAAAAGAAAAAAAAACAATCCGGAAGCTTTTTATCACCGGCTCTAAATGTTTTCAGGGTTGCTCAGTATTAGAAGTACTTTTTCTAATGATTTCTGTGAAGCTGTCATTTCTCGAGATGGGAAACCTAAAATTCAAATTCAGCATTTGAAAAAACAAAAACCGTCGAGAGATGAAGTGTTCGAATTTTTTCTCTGAGTATTTCATGTTTCCGGGCGCGTCAACTATTTTCATAGTTAGTCTTATGAATATAGTGCATATTACAGCTGGGAGGTAAAAAAAGAGCACGACACAGGCGGTGTTACTCCCTAATGAAATGTGAGATTCGGTGCCCAACTAGCCAGCGGTTTGAAGTGTTTCCCCCACGCCCAGATATATCTCCTAGCTGTGTACTACCCCAACCTGGGAAATATCTAAGCTCCCGACATGTGTGGTCACAAGGGTAATTCAAGGGTAATCAAATAGAAATAATAAATGTATGTAATTATAAATATGGATGGCTGCAACAATGGGGGTATAGAAAAGAAACAGAGCTGAGCTTTATTTAGGAAACAATACAAGGAAAGGACAACAGAATTGATAGTGGGGCAAATCAATAAAATATTAACAAATAATGCAGTAAAAGGACACGTGAGCAAATTTCGTGAGTCAGAAAATAAATTAAGATGTTATTACGAACAGAAAACCTAAAGAACAGACAGACAATATGCTGAACTGTGTGCAACCAATCAGGAGTTAGATCGTGTGAGAAGAATCGAAGGATCGGCGCGCGAGAAACGAAGAAGAGTTGTGTTTGAGTACAATTTCGCGCAGATGAGAGACAGATGAAGGGTGCGCGAGATGAAAAAACTGGGCAGACGATGTTCGGGCACGGCGTGAGATTTAGGAGGGGAAGCTATTTGGTTGGGGGGAAGAATTAGACTGAATTGTTTGTTTGTAAAGGAGGTTTTTTAAGGTAGCAAACTGAGAGAGGAAATATAATTACGTGTGTGGAGAACGCAAACATCGTCGGACAGGACCGAATTATAATAATTTAACCACCATTAATCCACCATTAGTCCACCATTAGTCCAGTCAAAAGGAGCTCAAAAGAGCCCAATCCAAGAAAAAATCCGTAATCTTTTTTTGTCTGGAGTTCTACATGTTTTCAAGTGTCCTCCGTGAGAATATTAGGTAGGACTTTTGCAATTTTTCGCAGAAGCCGTTATTTCTTGAGACAGAATACAACATTTTAAAAACATAAAACAGTGGAGAGAAAAACTTTCGGTTTTTCCTGTTGATTCCCTGAGTATTTCATATTTTCATGGGTGTCAATTTTGATAATTAGTCCCACGATTGTCGTGTATGTTATATCCGGGAGGTTATAGTTGGATACAGGTGGTGTTTCTCTCTACTGAAAAGCGAGATCCGTCTCCTACCTAGCCAGAGGTTTGAATTGTTTTCCCACCCAGGTATCTCTCCTAGCATGGAAGAAAAAGGAAAGATCGCGCACGATACGTGGCGCGTTTGTCGGCGAACAGCTTGACATTCGCCGGCTACTGATCGAAAAAAGCCCGGAAAACTTCCCATCCGAACACCCGGCAGCTAGAATTCTCTAAGAGACAGCGGCGAATTCAACGTAGCTTTACGGCTAGTGTCGAAAATTGGCCTTCGCCGGGACTCGAACACTGAAACCTCCGGCGAGAAACACATCAGGTCTTCGGGTCGCAAAACTCCCCGGATCAACACAGCACTGTTTAGAACGACAGCTTATCGTCCACCACGCCACCGCTTCGGCTGCGTACTCACGTCATGTCGGGTAGCATGGCGGGTTGCGGCGAGCAGGCGTCGGGGCGTGTCAGTGGCGCGGCGGCGCGGAGGCGGCGCTGCGGCGCGGGGGCGTCCGTGGGCGCGTCATGACCCTCGTGCGAGAGACTGCGCGCTCGCAGTCGCCCAATGGCCCTCCCTCCCTTGCGAGCCGCCCCTCCCCACCTCGCCCCCTTCGCTACGCGGCGCGCGCCGCGGGCGGGCCCGGTGGACAACTCCAGTGGCGGCTGCCCTGATTAGGAGCGCGCTCCGATCAACACTCTCACCAACCAACACCACACGCGGGTGCCGGAGCAGTGCCGTAACAAACGGGTCACAGCCCGCGCGCGATCTTTCCTTCCTCTTCCTTGTACCGTCCTCCTCCCCCTTACATGCATACACTTGCACTCTCATTCACTACACTACCGATCTTGCACGGGGACCAATCGGAGAGCTTGTCCCAGCTGGGGCGGTGCCACTGGTGGGAGGTACCAGGTTGAGATAAATTCAGAGGGAATGATTGATTTATTGATTAGTGTTTAATAGGATGTCCGGGTGACGCGGCGTCACCTGGACAGACAGTTAAATGCTCACTCCGGCCGTGGAAGTCTTCGCTATCATTGATTAGTGATTCAGGGTGATCCTATTAAGTTACGACAGCCGTCTCGTAAGCGTAGTTCATGTTTTATTGTGGGAGATGGCGGTTGTCTTCCCCCACTGGATGGCGAGATCCGGCGCCGAATGGCATGCGGGTTTTTCCTAACCAAGTATCTCCCACCAGCGGGGCACCGCCCCAGCCGGGACAATCTCTAAGCTCCCGACTTGCTTCTCGACATGCGCACTGTAAATATAAGTGTAACTGTAAGTAAGTAAATAAGGCATAGGACAACGAAGAGCAAGCAACAATCACGCGAGATCCGGGTGTTAGCGGACAAAAACAGCTCCGGTATTCGCCTGGTGTTGATCGGAGAAACCACGGAAAACTACCGACCAGAGCAACCGGCCGTTAGAATCCCCCTCCAGTCACTGGCTGAATTCGATTTAGCTTTGTAGCTACTGTCGCAAATCCTGCCGCCTTGGGGAGAGGAATCCTAGGACCTCCCGGTCAGAGGGACTGCGTTGACATCAGTTGATGCGCTGAGCCCCCTTTGCCGGTATGTGAGGTCGAAGAGGATCGAATTGAATTGAATTGAATTGAATTAATGCCTTATTTTACGTGGCATGACTCAGGCCATGAGACTCGCTCTTCCGTCTGACCACGCAAATTTCACTACGCTCCTTTCACCAACTAGCAGAAAAGGAGGTATTTCTTGGGCGCGAAACAGGCGATTTGAATTTAGCTCAGAGGCGTCATTTAGGATCTTTTACATGCAAGTAAAAATATGGGCCAGCCGGCTTTACTTCCCTTCCGAAGGAAGGCGTACGAGGGAAGGCGTACGAAGGGAGGCGTACGAAGGAAGGCGTACGAAGGGAGGCGTACGAAGGAAGACGTACGAAGGGAGGCGTACGACGGAAGGCGTACGAAGGAAGGCGTACGAAGGAAGGCGTACGAAGGAAGGCGTACGAAGGAAGGCGTACGAAGGATTTTTTAGCCCTTGAAAATCCACGCTCCACGTCTTCGATCGGGTTTGTACCTGCCAACTTGGGTATAACAATCCGATACGCTAACCGCTACACCATCGCCGTGCGCCGAGGATGGGGGCGGCGAGGGTGGTGCGTAGATAAGCGAGCGGCGTAGGCAGATGGATGTCGCGTGGGCGGCAGCGGCGGTGATAAGCCTCGTCACCTCTCCACGCCCTCTGGTCGCCGACCGGACACTCCTCCAGTGACGGAGTCCTTCACACCCATCGGGGTGCGCGACAAAGTCCACGTAAGCCCGCAGATCGGTGGGCATGTCCACCCCCTGTGAGAGATGCAACGACGGCTTTATCTCGTAGTCATTTCCCGCGATATGGAACTCAGCCATCAAGGCTGTGACGAACAGAACTAACAGTCCCACAAACAATTTGGGCAGGTCAAGGTCATTAACAAGGGCATTTCCCTTCACGGCCCTACGCTATCCCTCCTTCGCTCCTTCGTCTTGGGCGCCTTTCGGCGTCTTTGACAGGCTGCCGCAGGGTGAAAACCGCTTTAAATTCTGGTGTCAAGTTTATTATTTTTTTTATTTACGTCAAAAACAGTTAAAAATATTTACTGCCGCACAACTGTTTCTATACAATTAGAGACTATACCGAGCATCCAAAAGGAAAGAAATATTAATTTTAACAATGACATTGAATGTATTTTACACCATTTGGATTGTATAATTGTAGATAACCTGTAACAATTATTGTACTTCAGCTTCTGGGTCAATGACCCCCATCTCGATCAGGTTTTCATCCAGTTTCCCTGATCCTCGAGCAAATTCTGAGATGGTTCCTTGTTTTGCTTCAGGACATAAATGTAACTTCAAATTAACTTCTCCCCATAGCACGTCACACACACTTTTTAACTGTTTTTGACGTAAATAAAAAATAAATAAGTTATTGGAGGGCAGAAATTGAGCTGGTAATTGTTATGGTCGTGCAGAGAAAAGAACGGGTGAGGTGAGATAGCCCATTCAAATTACGTTTTGTTCTCGAAGTAATTTCGATGTTTTTGGTTGTGTGTTAAACTTGTTTAGTGGATTGTAGGGAAAGTATTGTTAAATGTCAATATGAACAGAAAGGGCGCGCGAATCACGAATTTGAAATAATAGAGAAAAATGTGATTTTCTTTTTTGAATATATCAAATGATACGAACACTAGCTGCAATCACCATTGAAGAACATTAATCATCATTATAACATTGGCCCTCTTCATCTTTTTTGTACCTCCAACATTTTTGAAGATGATCATACTTAAAACAGAGCAAATTTTTCAGGTTTGTCCAAACATTTTTTCAACGAAAATAGGCTTATATGTCGCGAATCGCGCCACCAGGGATATAAATGCCACATACAATGAGTACTTTTCTATATTGTTTGCAAGGGAAATGAGCCCGTTAAATAGCTACAGGTATGAAAATACTGTGCAACCATTTTATAAGCGAAACGATTATAAGGGGAGTTTGCGAGCGTGCGGTGCCCCATGGCTTCTTAGGGAAATCGAGAAGCGGCTGTCAGTAGAATCGTAGAACAAAACAGAAACGAGTTCATACCGGAAAGTTTAAATCCTACTCTCATTGTAGTAGAGACTGGAACTTGTTTTCATTATATTGAATGCATTCCTGTCATCCGTTAAATTCATCTTCATTCGGGCAATGATGTCCAGTTGTATTGCAGCGATATGTGTAATGTGCTCTAATTCATCTGGATTTGTTTCTCACAAGCTATCTTACAGTAATCCATTTCCCCCAGAAAGAAATTCTATGGCGTCAGATCAGGACAGCACGGATGTGATCATTCTGGATACAAAAATAGCAACCCATGAACAAAACCTAAATTGTGTGGGCATAACTATAGTTTTTGAAACTATAGTTTCCGTGAAAAATATATCGCCAATTATAGTTTTAGCACTTATTAACTTTTATATCATGTAGTTACGTTGGTGAACAATATGGGTTTTCTGTGTGCTGTAGTACCTATATTTTGGACTGTTAATGGTTTTAAGGCGTACTTCATCTGACAAGAACGTTAGGAAAAAATAATGAATATCATCATGCACATTTCCAAACTCAACTTGCTTAGCACATATTGCTGGCGAATCGACAGGATATAGTGGATGTATAATCATTTTGTGATACTGCTTCATCCTTAAAATTTGTACGCCTTCCGTCGCACACGCTTTCAAAATATCTTTCTTTTGAGTGAGATGTGATTAAGATTTTTGACGGTTATTTAATTGAATCTGAAGCAATTAGTGTGTGATCAAGAGGGTGCGTGTTCAGTTTGTTTTTGTTCCCTAGTGCACATACTGACAATAGTTATCGTTTTTCAATTTTATATTTAGATATAATATAAAATTAAAATTGTATTATAAAATTATAATAAATACATTTTGATGAGAATCCTGTCTATGATGATCTCGCTAGTGTTCTTCGAAACGGAAATTTTTCCATAAACCAATTTTTTAGAATCAATAACTAACAAAAGATCATTATATCTTACTACATATTTAGGAGTAAGAATTATACACTTTTGCGATTTTAGGAACCCACAATACGCGTTTTTCTCCGCAAAACTCGTAGTAAAAGTATTCGCATCATAAAAATTTCAAGAAACTTCACAAGACGTATACGCGTCCAAAAATGCACAAACAATGAACACACTTGGTCATTTCTCATAGGCAACGTATTAAAGTTTCACGTCAGTAACATCAAGCGAAGAGTGACCAAACTTTAGCGCACTGTGCAAGAATATGATCACCACTTCATTACAACCCCCCCCCCAAAAACACAAACTAAATAATGTTTTTCTAAATAATTTCACATCTAGTTCTGTATGAAGATATAACACCATTCGCTACAACTGGAGCGATATTCAACTGTTTAAGGTACTGCATGGTACTGTAAAACATCACTTCCATTTTCTGTGCGCGCAAAATAATGAAAAGTGGAACAGATAAAGTGGGTTTAAGGGTAAATTCATAGTCAGCACTCCTGGAATTCTTAAGGAGTTGCTTAAAATAAGTGGTCATTTATAGAGTTCCGGATTTGATAACCTTCTTTTTGAACGAGAATAAGTTCATAAGCGATGATAAACACGCGAAAACATTGATCTGGGCTGTCCGGGCGTCGATGGCTGAGGTGCCGATGTTTCGACCGACATATCGCAGTCCTCTTCAGGGTTGTACTGTGCAAGGATGTTGGGCGCTCTATTTTAACCATTATTATGCGGTTGAATAAACAGCGACAATTTCTGACCAGGATTTGTATTTTATTGTTCAGATCAAAATTCTTAATATTATGACACGTCATATCTGTAGTTTTTGTAATTGCTTCAAAGAGCACATTTCTTTAAGGAAAACAAATGCTTGTGGTTGAGTACAATAATTATTTATGCACCGAGGGCGTTATAGGGGTTCTAATGAGCTAGCGGCGACAGTAACCCCGAGGGCCTTTGGCGCAGGGGCTTTTTGTTGCCCGAAAAATTAATAGAATCAGTTAACGTCCGTGGTACATGATTTCATTTTTTCCGTATTTTAGTTATTCAATTTTTTCTAGTTGTTAACTTATATACTTCGTTGTTAACTTATTTACTTCTTTGTTAACTTATTTACTTTGTTGTTAACTTATTTACTTTGTTGTTAACTTATTTACTTTGTTGTTAACCTATTTACTTTGTTGTTAACTTATTTACTTTGTTGTTAACTTATTTACTTCCTTGTTAACTTATTTACTTCCTTGTTAACTTATTTACTTCCTTGTTAACTTATTTACTTCGTTGTTAACTTATTTACTTCGTTGTTAACTTATTTACTTCGGTGTTAACTTATTTACTTCGGTGTTAACTTATTCACATAGTTGTTAACGTATTTAGTTAGTTGTTAACTTGACTCGGTTTGTCATTTTATATTTCCCTTCCTGAATTCCTTTTCATAATTCCCTGCATAAGGGAACGTGTAGTATCATTCAACTGTTCTCATATTTCCTAAGTTATGCAGCGTATATCGAGATCTACATCGAAGGAAATAATAAGCCATAACGTATCAGTAAAAAAAAGACTGTCACAGGTATGTAGTGTGTGGGAGTTCATAATTCCATTAACGAACTTCCCCATACTGTTCTTCTCTCTCCCACATCCAATCACTTCACCGGTGGAGATTAGCTGTTGCCAACCACGCCCGCCAGCCTTATTGTTTAGCGATAAAGAGGCACGGTGTGAGTAGCTGTTGTGTTGATATTTATCGGGGATCAACATTGATATTCATCCACCCGTCCTATGAAAGGCGCGAAAACATTTTGAAAACTGGGAAAGGGGGTTCCAAATTTGTTAAAATACGGAAGCAAAACTCAAGTTTCTGAAATTTATGTTAAAAATCTTTTTTGAGATGACAGAGCAGAAAGATAATTATGTCAAATAAAACAACATATTACATCAAAATTGCACCTGATATGATTTATTTTTTATGTGTTTGCAGTTTGTTATAGCTATTGAATATCTATTGGTAACATATTATATTTTTAGAAACATTTTTGTTCTTCACTTTTGCCATTGTAATATAAATGTCACTTCGGGAATGGTGAAAGTGTTTTTTAAATGAAACTATTATTACTACAAATTCCTTTTCACTTCTCTGTTACGCACTACATCTTATTTGCTTCTCTTTTAGGAATAATGTCCGACTAAGTGAAAACTTGACAAATGATCATTACAATCCGTCTTTTCACTTTCCATTTAAGACAATTTTAAAGATGTTTCAAATTCTTCTTTGGTTCAGCACCGAACAAGGAAACCGTAAAGGTTTGTATGCACCACGGGCGTTATTTGGCGTTTCTGTCCCTCAGGTGACTTCCAACCCTCCGGGCTCTATGCAATGCCTTTGACTGGGGAGTCCTAGGTTCCAGTCAGTAATCTATATGCATTTTTTTTGTGACTCTCGTTAGAGCATTCATGATTCTATACTTTACCACGTTCGTCCTAAGTCCTCTCTGTTGAACAAATATTGAGCGATAAGCAAACCTGATCGATATTTCGCGCCATAGTACTTACGAAATGAATATTACCCACAAAAAGGAGGATACTTTTTCAGAGACTTCAGTACGCAATTATTTTCGGAAAGAGACCATAACACTCTTAGACGTCACACACGAAGCAAGTGGTAAATATGTACTACGTCGCACAGTAATATATGACGATATGCACTCTCTTGAAATTACGACTTTTTTCTCTTCTCTTAAATTCGGCAATCGATAGACTCTTCGATTTCCTTTTCACATATTCACGACGCTAACGACAACAGGAATAGAAATGCGATCGTGAAGGTCGCTGAAATAGCCTTTTGCAGTAGAGTTATTACCACTCTGTTGAAGAATTGACACTATAGTCACCATGTTCGTATTTTCGAAATATTTATAAATTAACGTAGCGTCGAACCTCTGACGAGAATTTTAATTTTAAATGATCTATGCAACACCGTAATTAAAAGAAATTTTACATATTATAGTTTCTTGACACGTAAAAAATTACATTTCCAGATACTTTCATTCTTTTCATAAACGGCAGATATTTTTTCTTGAAACTACTGAAACGGACAATACATTGCGTGACTTAAACGTCATTTTAAAGTATTATTTTAATTTTTCAGAAATTACACAAATGTATTTAAAAATACCTCTCAGGTATATAATATTTACATCACTGACATATTTGTACATCATTGCAATTGCAAGCACAAGTGATTCAAATAATTTCTCATGAAATTTCTCGAAAATGGAAATGTTATTCATAAAATGATCTCAAAATTGCACAAAATTGCCTACTTAATAGCCATAATTTTGCAATGAAAAAAATTGCATAGTGCCGGGCTTTACTCTTCTGAAATTTTCTTTAAGTCTTATTTCTATTTTATTACTGAGCGACCAACAATTGAGAAATGCTATTCTGTTGAATTACTAGTTTCTCAAATAGAGCCACGTTTGAACAATTTTTTGGAAAATTTTGAAAATTTCCTAGATTCTTTATGTACAGTATTCCGAAAATTAAAGTATCAGTTCGAAATTAAACGGACCAAAACATCAGCCAAATAGCCATTGGGGAATATCAATTTTGGAAAATTAATCGGCTGAACGGATTAGCCGCTAGCGTTGTTCACCGACAGACGGACAGACAGACGTTCTGTTATCATTCCATTTTTCGGTATCTAGGGGCAACAAAACATGGATTCTGGCTACACGTGTAACAAGAATTATTGTCTAAATTTATTAATTGAATTTATTTACTTCTTCGATACGAGGCCCCGCAATAAGAGTTTTTCTGCCTTAAGTTGGCAGTTTTTTTTTATGCAGCATTACATAACTTTCTCTCAACTGCATAGACAGTGGCGGAACGTGAAACTAAGGGACTCTAAACCACAAACAAATATAATAATAATAATAATAATAATAATAATCCTTCCAAAGTGTCAAATTAGTAATGTTTGCAATTTAAAACGGATTATGCCTCTGAGCGACCGCTGTGCCGGACAACGCGAGGCGCCTCCAACAGTTCCAGTGGGGCAGAGGGTCACGTGGCGAAAGCGGATGGAACCGGCTGGACGCGAGGCGGCACTTGGGGCTTATCTGCCGCCCACGCGCGCCCGTGGGGAAGCGCCCATATGCGCGCCCCGCCCCCGCCCTTATCGCTCCTCGGCAGCAGCTTGAATCGCCCGCCCGGATCGCCTACTCATCCCGCGAGCTGCGACCCGGCGTCTGGCTTCCGCCATATTCTCCTCAATAATAATAATGATAATAATAACAATATTATTATATCATCATTATTATTAATGATGATAATACTAATACTAATACTAATACTAATACTAATACTAATACTAATACTAATACTAATACTAATAC
>BOPP01000033.1:10447331-10468200 GCA_017312745.1 Gryllus bimaculatus | reverse complement strand
AGTTTAACCCTGTACACTCTATTAGTCAAGCAACTTCTCATTGATTACGACCTGGTTTTCTCCTTCTCCTTAATTCCCGGCCCTCCCGTGCTAGACTTCTTGCCGAGTCCCTCCCGCTTGGTTTTTAGGGCATATTAGACCGCGGCTAAAAACTGCCCTCCTGCACTTGGCCAAGGGCCAAAATGTTGAGTCGGAAAAGAAACCGACAGCGTAAAATTACCAAATCAGATCGACCCGGCCGTTAGTAACTCCTCCTCTACAGACGAGATGAATTCGACCCCTAACCAAACCAACCTAGTGTAAATTCCTGCCAGCGTCCAGGCGATCTCTGCCGACCTAGAACCTTCGAAGGTACAGAGGGACTGCAGTACATCAAGTTTATGACCCTTGCAGCCATCGCCTCTCGGTTTCCCCGCCTGCTGCAAAGCACTCCTAGCGCCCTTACGTGCTTTACAGGGTCGTCCAATAATTTACCACCTCCTTCACGTTTTGCGCAACTGCAAGCTACTCGTCCAGTGACCAAATAGCTACACACTTGGCTTCTTCAGTCATTCCACCCTTCCTGCGTTCTTAGATCTCCTGGCCGCCACAACCCACTCACCGCTGAATCAGGAGAAATGATCTGCTACGCTTTCCCGTAGGCTCACAGACTACCGCTGTGAATTATTTCCCTAGGGCAGGTGAGCGCACACTCCGTGCCGTGACCACGCCAAACCGGCTAGTCCAAACTGAATCTAAATCCTTAAAGTCATATCTCCGCTCGCCGGTGTGCCGGAAGGAGTACCTGATTCCTCCCATGATTCCTTTAGTTCTCCCGAACCACCGAGGGCAGTGGTAACATATTTGGTAGCTATGTGCTGAACACTAAACGTGACCCCTAGCTTGCGATGAAGAAAGTACCCTCCGTTATGTGTGTTCAGAAAGGTTTATTGTAGTAATATGTGTGTTTAGTGAGTAATTTATGCTTCAAATGCTATATATAAATTTTATCGTATGGGCACATTGTTTACCCTTTGATTTCTAAAATATCCCTAAACATTCCATGTTTTTTACAAGGAAAAAAATTTTGAAGGTTTTACGAAGGAATACATTTACCCTATGAAATCATTTAATTAGCCTACATTTACATGTACTTGCAAGTAAAAAGTCAATAACAAAACACACCCACTTGCTAGTCGTATAATATTAACGACGATGAGACACAAATTCAACCCCAACAGAAAAATTACCATTAACAGTTTTATTTTTGCTAAGACAAAAAAGTTTGTATAGGCAAAAAATGGAAAACGTAAATAAAATATAACCCATCCATCATTATTAATTCCAGTATTACTTTAGGAACTCGATCACCTACCAAAACGTTTGACGTAAAAAGTTTTTGAATATGCTAGATTAATAGCCTAATAGTGTACGCGCTCACAATGGGAAATTTATTTTGCATAAATTAATACTGAGGCTATTTTTAAACGATAACTTGTTTTTGTCAGTGTGATAGTCTTTATCACAGTTAAAACTATTTGTGAGGTTTCGAGTTTAACTTTCATTGTAAACCATTTGAAGCATTCCCACAACGCGACCATGCTATGTTGTTTGACATCAAATCGCCTGGAAAATAAGCATAATTAACCGACGTGTAGAGAATATAAAACAAAATGTTAAATATTTCATTCTCGTAAACATTTCATACAGGTGACACCTTAGCACATCACTCCGTACAAAAAATTTTGTAAGAAAAAAAGATCCTGAAGAATTCGCTTTGAGAGAATGGCAGGTTTCTGGCGTGTCTAAATTGGGGGGCAAGTTTTGAGATAATGAATTCACGTTTAGCAATTTTCAGAAATTCAGAGTTAGAGAGGAAATCGACCTATTCACCTTTAGAAGTGTATTTCTATACTACTCACAATTAAAATGAAATATAATAAAATAAAATAAAACTGGCATAGTAATAAGCACATTAGGCGGGGAAGGTAAGCCGGGGATCCGAAAAGGTAAGGGCAGAGGCGTTGCGGCGGACGGATCTTTCGTGGCGCTGTTGATTTTGCGAGAGTGCTGAGGAGCAAGCACTGGAAGGAGAATCTAGGCGGGTACCGTCCCGCGCCAGAAAATAAATAGTTAAAATAAACGTCGATAGAGTATAGTCCTCGGCTTCTGAACGGCAGGCTTTTCCCCCTATCAAGCGTTTCTTCTTTTGAGCCGTAGCGTGAGAGGGTCTTTGCAATTTTCCGCGGCTTTGACCCCCTGCTTGGATTAAGAATGAGAGACCATTAGTGGGTTTGATTTACAACAGAAAATTAACGGAAAGATTTAGACCCCGGCGAAATTAATTTTGGATGTAGTATTAGGAATTAGATTTATTAAAAAGTTCGACTAGTTGAGCATTGCTCGTGTGTGCAAAACTCTCTTGATATAACAATTTAATTAATTTTATTGCCCAGAGAAATACTAATTATTTTAAAACATTTTTACACAAACTGGCATTTACATTAATTCTGAATTTAAAAAAACTCTCAGGTATAAAATTACATCACTGACAATTTACTTCATTGCATTGCAAGCACCCAGTGATTCCAAATATTTCATTGAATTTCTGCCACCGGAAACTGCACAAATGTTATTCATAAAATAATCTCATAAATTCACAAAATTGCCTACTAATAGCCAAATTTTGCAATGAAAAAAATTCAAGTGCGGGGCTTAGCTCTTCCATGAAATTTTCTTTAAGTCTATTTTCTATTTATTACTGCACGGACCAACAAGTGAAAATGCTATTCTGTTGAATTACTAGTGTGTCTGCAATAGAGCCAGTTTGAACAATTTTTGAAAATTTTGAATTCACGATCTTATTCAGTCATTCCGAAAATAAGTATCCATTCGAAATAACGGACCAAAACATACCAATGCATTGGAAGGGAATTCAATTTTGAAACTATTAATCGCTGAACGGATTAGCCCCCCGCTAGCTTGTTCACGACAGCGGACAGGACAGACGTTCTGTTCTCATTCCATTTTTTCCGGTTTCTAAACGGCAACCAAAAACTCATGGATTCTGTACACGTGAACAGAATTTTGTCTAAATTTTAATTAATTACTTTCGATACGACCCCCCAAATAAGGTGTCTCGCCTTATATTGCGTCAGGTTGTTCGGTCGTTTTTTTTCTTACATGCATTACTAACTGCTTCTCAACTGAACATACATGGAAACCAGAGCGGAAACGTGTAAACTAAGACCTCTAAACCAAACAATATAATATATAGGATAAGTTAGGAGTAATAATAATCTGCTTCCAAGACGTGGATGAGGGGGTGGTCAAGGATTATATGGTATAATCGCAAAGTTGAAGATCGCTGTGACGTCAATACCCTGGCTGCAGCGCGACCCGTGTGGGCGATCGGAGGACAACGCGGAAGGCGCCACCAACACATTCCGTGACAGAGTCACGTCGGCCGCTAAGCCGACTGAACCGGCTGGACGCCAGGCGTCACTCTGGCGCACTATCGCCGCCACCGCGCCGCTGGCGCGACAGCGCCATAGCGCGCGCCGCCCCCTCTACTCGCTCGTCGCCACGCGGATATGAATCCCGCCCGTCCCGCCTACTCATCCCGCGAGTCATGACACCACGGGGGCGTACTGGCTTCGCATATCTCCTCTAATAATAATAATGGTAATAAATAACAATATTATATCATCATTGTTCCATTACATGAATACTACTAGCCTTAATGTCAAATACTAATGACATAATTAACACTATACTCATATACGTGAATAACTGGAATACTCATACTCTACTCTGAATAGCTTGAATACTAAACTGAAATAACTATACTGATGCTTATTAATACTGAGAATACAAGCGAAATATTCGATGGATATGGAATGGTTAGAACTCATAAATAATGACTACAATACTGCGTTACAATGAATACTATGAAATCAAACTATACTAATAATACTAAGTGATACTAAATACTAAATAATATGAGAATACTATAATCACTATCTCAATCAATATCTACGAACTATGTACATACTCCAATACTCAATACTACATACTAAGTAAGTACGACTAATACTATATACTAATACTGAATAACTAAATTAATAAACTTATACTAAGTACATAATACCTAATACTAATATACAATAATACTTTACTATTATATACTTAGATATACTATACTTAATATAAACTAATATACTAATACTAATAACTCTTAGAACTAATCTAATACTAATACTAATTACTAATTACTACTTACTAATATAATACTCAATATATACTAAATACTTAAATAACTAATATTTAAAGACTATACTATTATACTAATACTATCTAATACTAATATGTACTATTACTATACTCAATACTTAATACTAATACTAACTCTAATACTAAGTACTACATACTAATACTTACTACTACTAATACTAATACTAATACATGAATACTAATACTGAATACTAATACTAATCACTTAATACTAATACTATACTAATACTATACTATATACTTACTATACTAATACTAAATACCTAATACAATACTAAATACTAATCTAATACTAATACTAATTATATACTTTATACTACATTTATTCATATCTAATACTTAATATATACAATTACTAATACTATACTACATCTAACAATACTAATACGAATACTATACTAATACTCAATACTAATACTGAATACTAATAGCTGATACTTTAATACTACATACTGAATACTAATACTAATACTAACTACTAATACTTATTTAATAACTAATACTAATATCTTTCATAATTATATATACTATATTACTATACAATACTTCTATACTACATTATACTAATACTATACTATACTAATAAATACTAATTACAATACTAAGTAAATCTATCTCTATATAATAATAATAATAATAATATAAAAATATATGAATAATAACTAATAATAATAATAATTAATAATTATAATTATGAAAATCCGTTGGTTAACTATTTAAAATCCTTTTCGATATTGAAATATTTATTTTCAATTATTCTCTTTTGGATAGGAAGGAAATCGCATTTGTCTATAGGCTGGAATTCCAAAGTCGTCTCATCGACTCTCACTTAAGAGAATTGGTTTTTTCATTATAAACATCCTTAATTCACCGTCCCTCAAATATTAGCATATAAAGATTTAAGATAATTTTATCACTCCAATATTCTCGAAAATATCTCAACTTCTCTTTACTCAAAGATCACTGTTTTATATAGCAGTCGAGGTTATATTTTGTATAGTTTAATGATATAATTACAAATTTTTTTAATGTTACTGGCCACGACATTGCGAATTTGCGGTATATTCATTGTGCGTAGATATTTGTGATATTGGATATATAAGTATTTTTAATTTTCTGAATACTATCTCCTAGGGTAAAAGTTCATATACAAAGGCGAGGAGCTTACTGTAATTTACTATTAGGAGTTTAAATGCTTTTAAATAAGAAAAAACTATTTCATATTTTTTTTGTAATTCAATTGAAATTCGGCTGTTGACCCCCAATCGACCATCGACATATATATAACTAATCCAAAGTTTCATCATTCGCAGAGGTCTATTAACGACCCGTTTGGACCCCTGGGGTACAGCGTAATTTTCTCCCTTAGTGCTGCTTCTGCTCTCCCTGCCTATGTGCCAACTGTGCTCAAACGCAATTTACGCGCGAGTGGTAAACGTAATCTTCTAGTTATCGGACAGTCTATACCCAACTTCTCCGGTTCAAACCCGATCGAGCTTGGATTATTTAACGGCGAAAAAAATCCTTATAAACTCGCTTCTCCTTCGAGGGAAGTAAAGGACGGGCTATGTCCGTATGCTAGTAGATTACTTTGCATGTAAAAATCTCCGATTCTACTGACCCTCTGAACTAAATTCAAAATCGGCCTGTTTCTCGCCCTATAAAATTACTCCTTTCTCCGCTATGTGAGGAAAGAAGACGTAACATTTCGTGGTCAGACGGAGCGGGCCTGCATGGCGCCGCAGCATCTCGCCACGTAAAACAAGGCTATTCCAAGTCACAATTCAATTCATCTCATCCAATTCAATTCATCCGTGTAACTAGTTCACTGGCGCTCATACGATAATACAAAATTGGGCACTTGCTCATGAGTCTTGTCTCCGCGAAGAACAGACAAGTGTTCATCTCTCCGCGGCGCTGACAGAGATGCTCCATTCTTATGAATAAGCATATATGTCTTCGAGAACTTTACTCAGTCTCTCGCGAGAGCATTTGTCTCGGTGGATAACAATGTAGTGCAGCGGTAAATGTTTTAAAAATTGTGGTTCTTGAGCAACAAGAGTTACATCGTGTTATACGCGCGTCGCGACATTGTGTCTGCGTAATAAAAGAAGCAGTAATTTTTGTGTTACTCATTCTTTAAATTATCGAATATGAATATGCAGTAACGAAAAAAACAGGCGCTATTGGCCAGCATTACTTTTTACTGGAGATGCTAATGAAAATATAATTTTTTTCTTTTGAACACTTTCGGATAATTGACCGGCCGAAACGAAACATTACAAAGTTTCAAAAAACAGTATCCGCGTAAAATTCAAGTAGAAAAAGAGCTCGATGCTGCCAATTAACATAGAAGGATATTCAAATTGAAACGCGCCTACAAGCAAACCCTTGATAAAAATGCGTACCACATACATTGTTACTTTTCGAAATCGGTAATCTGTCTACATCACGTGGATATTTTGGCGCCTATCTTTGAATTTTTTAGTCCTCTGCATTTGCCTATCACCACATCGCGGTTAAAAAAAATCGGCCATTTAACCCTTACTTTTTCAACGTGAGTCTCCTGCAATCCCTCCGAAATTTTGGAGCAATTGCTCACTATGAGAGATAAAACCGCTTAACTTTATTCACTCCATTTCTTGGAGCATTTGCTCGCCAGATAGATGTACGCTCAAGTCTGGAGCAAGGTGCTCTTATGGCAAATGAGCTCATTATAGCGTACCACTTTTATTTCTAGTTACGAAAACTGAGTAGTGAATTCGAAAACTCCACGGAGCAAAAAGTACCTGCTTACTTTTATTCATACACACCACTGTCCTCTCCTCGCCGTTACCATGCCTGTTCCCCCATACTAACCGCATTACGCTTCGTTGTGCGTGATGCACAGTTTCAGAAATTTTCCCGTATTACTAATGAATATGTAACATACACAAAAATGAAACTAATGTGCAGATGTCTGGGACTTCATCTTCAAAGAACACTTTATGTGACACATTGATTAAGTAGTTCATCCCCGATAAAAATGTTCACATAACACTTTATTTGATGATAATAGTATTAATAAATATAATAATATAATAATAATAATATATAATATATAATAATAATAATAATATAATAATAAATTCATCTATATAGAATCGCTCTTAAAAGAGAGAACTCAACTCAGTCATTTGCGGCAACTATAAACGTGACGGAGAAGTTCACTGCGACATCAAAATGAAATTCAGTTTGGATAATTCGCAGGAGGAGTGAATATCTTGGTCATGGAGTTATCTAAATTTGAAATCATACATACCAAAGATTACCTTCATGAACCTCCATGAAACTTACAAAATACTTTGTTTCCAACAGTCACTCCAATCAAGAGCACACTTAAAGAACTATAAACTAACAGCTGACTGGTAAACGATTGTATGGTGATCTCTAAAAACTCAACTTCTCTGCAGGACATACCTTGTGCAAGCCATCAATTTCATTTTTGTACGCCTACCTTTTTTTTCTACTTTTCAAAGCCTACCCTCTCATCAATTTATTTGTTATTCCATGCTGACATACTCCTTTTGCGATATTAAATGGAGCAATACCGACATCGACAACTCCAGAGGACAATTCAGAACCAACACCGAAATACATCATCCCCATCAGTAACTGAGCGTTGTTACCTTCCAATCGGTCCAAGAAGGGCGAGGTATTGTAGATCTCAATAAATATACACAGCTCTCAATATGCTTCACTCAGAAGATATTTCTTGGAACATTGTGGGAAGATTCTACAAGCAGTGAGCGCAGTTGATAACTATAGTCCTCTGACTTGAAAAGCTGATTCGCCTTCTGTCAACCACTCAATTTGAAACGGAAGAAAGCGGTATTGTTGTGACAATGCGAGTGCAGCTGCATGGAAAGGTCACTCACGATAGTAACCAGACGTCACATCCTGCGTCGCAACAGCATGGCTCCAGCACGGGGCACTCTTTCCGGAGACAGAAGCCTATCATGAATAGCTATCACAGGACCAAATGTGTACCAAACATTGAACTACCAGAAAACCTTCCTGATCTCCTCTTTCAATATGCTCGACTTCTTAGTATGTGGGCTGCAACAAAACTAATAACACGTGATACAAGTATGTTGCTAGTCCACGCACAGGGTAAAAACAAAAGCAGGATATGTAGGCTGGCGAAGCAGGTCCACCTATGTGGCATTCTCACGGGCTTCTACTCAGCCAGCTTCCGTGGCGTATTTAATTAAATATGTCTCAGAATGGTGCTTCAGTAGTGGCATAAATCTACTGGCGAATCGCTCCAATTATACGTAGTCGGCGGCAAGAATGACAGATATTAAGACTTACATTGAATAGTACCATCAGCAGGTTTTCCTCATCGGTAATATCGCTTACCAATAACACATATCGGGAAATTCAAGAGATAATCCGTAGCGATATAACCCGATCTCGCCATCGAAGTTCGCAACTCAGTGGAGACACTTCAGTAAAGTGACAACTGTGCCTGTAACTAATAACAGCTAACGAGATCGATCCCGAATGCACCACTTCGCACTTCGGAGTGTCTTCACTTGGATGCCAGGAATGTATATAATATGCAAAAGTCTGTAATTTTGAATACATGCCGTGTTGTCAAAAGCCATCTGAACCTTCAGTAAAGCAACCACACTCCTGGTCATCTTTCCTGTGTGTGGTTGACATACCGACCAACAGATACGGTGAATAATGTAGGACAATAATAATAATAATAATAATAATAATAATAATAATAATAATAATAATAGAAAAGTATTTACTTCTGCTTTCGGTGGAGATAATTCTGAGATAATTTTCTCTTCCTCCTTCCCAGCTGTCATCTATCAGCGCACGAGGGACATAACAGGGCCTCCCGAAGACAATAACTCTCCCCTGGCAACTCTTTCCAGAGACAAGCCCGAGGTAGCCCTTAGGTCCGTCCCAGCGTTGTTCAAGACACACCGACAAAAGTTTTGCCGTCATTCAATTTGCCGTCAATCGATTTGTCGATATTAAGGACCCACCAAACGTGGATTGTAACTATTCAGCGTGCTAGAGAAAGTAATTTACTACATATTATATAGGAACAATATTTATTCACTTTTTCTACCAGGCTAGGCAATAAGACTTTTCCTGTCGAAAAAAGGAGTTTTTTCCATAACATTACAACATTTCCTCTATACTGTGTCAGCAGTAGGCGAGAAAGTCAAAGATATTTTTTATGCGGTAACGTTTTAATGAATTGTTGTCTCTTTGTCTGGGCAATAAAATATTAATTAGGATATAAAATTTTCGGTAATAATGAATTAATAAAAAAATGAACAAACATGAATCCTATTTCAAATCCATAGATCTGTTGGTAAATATCATCGAAGAGACACTCTACATTCTTCAGATTCGCAGCACTTAACACTTGCTTTCCAAAACACAAGCATGTTACGAGAAAATGGAAAATTACTCAAAACAAATTTGGGGGTTTAGGGATTCTTCAGGCCGAAAAGGAAAAGAAATATGACATTATTGTCTCACACTTGAATGGCTTATCTGCATTTTGTTCAGGGCCACACAAGTGCAAATAGAAAATACTTACAAACCTGCCCTCCTGTGAATGCAATTTGTGTGACGCAAGGGTGCCACGGGTTGCCTAGCGTATTTCACTACAGGCTGAAGCCGTTGGGTGTATCTGATGAAATTGGATAAACCAATATTTATTAACTTGTCCTTTAACTTGTGCTTCACCTGTATTGGTTATTCCCAAAATTCTCTAAATTTGAAACTACACAAAATAATTTCTCCGCTTCGTAGTAAATACTCCCTGATAAATGATTTCAAATGAGCAAATAGAGAAAGGAACCACTGATCATATTCAAGAAAGTAAATTTTGTAGATAGCATGTACAAATCAATTACATACTACTATAAGGGACTAGTTCCCTTTTTAATTTTTTAAGAAGAAAAAAAACAATCTCCAGATTGTAAATTTAATATGTGATCTAGGTTCTGTTTATAAATCCATTTCGTTTCTCTCTAGGTCTGTAAATGTACAATTGAATATTTTTTATAAATATTTGATGTGGCTTGGTTATTATTTAGTTGTGTCCTGTTTAAGAAATATTACAACACAATCTTTATATTCATTTTTTATTAAAAATATTCAGAATACAGATTGTTAATTGGTATGAAAATCACTTAATATATAACTGACGTGCCTTTAAAATCATTGTAGTGTATTATACATTAAACACAACGAAAGATACAATTTTAAATTTTACATATGCATCAGTGTGTGTGTGTGTGTGTGTGTGTGTGTGTGTGTGTGTGTGTTATCAACAGATTGTAGAATATATTTCATGGCCGATCTGTTTTGTTCTTTATTTTCTTAACAGATCTGCCTTGAATATAATTTAGAATTTTGTGGATTATCGTTTTTGAATATCTTTGAATTGGGTATCACAATAGAATTTATTCACGGTAAAAATGCCACTAATTTGCAATGTTTTGTTTATTAGATTCAAAATGCACTGAGACCATCAGTAGAAGATATTAATTTAAACTATGAATATAGTTTTTTATTCTTCAGACAATGTATGAGAAACTGAAATGAAAGTTGAATTAAAGATGTCTTTCTGACGAAATACTTTATTGTAGCACTAAAACATTTTCAGTTTAAACTTACTTGCGCTTGATACATATTTTATAAATAAGTATATGTTGAAATATTATACATTGAAAATGTGCTGTTAATATCTGGTACTGGAGTCGTTAAATCACAAGATATTCTTGATGACGAATCCATGTTACTAAGTCGAAACTGCAGGAGGACTACGAGATATGTCATCAGCGTTGCTAACAACTGCGAACAGAGTGAAATTACTATAGTTGCAATAAAGGTATAAGTCATTAGTTTCTGAGTGGTGATTGCTAAATTTGGTAAGCATACAGGGTTTACCAGCTGAGGTGGCTCAGGGAATTAACTAATGTCATTGCAGTGTCTCTGAGAGGCCCCTGGTTCGAGTCCCGATTGTGACAGGATTTTTGACACTAGCTAGATCGACCACTGCCCGGAGGAGAATTCTAGCGATCAGCTCGTCTGATCGGTAGATATCCGGGGTTTCGCTGATCAACCCAGTCAAATGTGACAATTTGATACGTGCTTGTGTATTTTTATAATACTTATTTTTGTCATTTAATTAAACTTTTATGTAGCCTGTAAATCATTACTACTTTGAGTCTCGCCCTTATTCTCTTATGTGTTTAAGTTGTTTGTAATATTTATTAATACTAATATTAATGTAGTTCATGAAATTTTTTAAAACCAACGTGTATATGATTTTGGGTTTATAATCGAAAAGAAATATTTCTGGACAGCTTTTAATAAGATTATAGGTTGATAATTACAGTTAAGAGCGGATTAAAACTCACCGACGTGAAGAGAGTTCTATCCACAGTCACGTACCCATTAAGTGAAATCTGAACGGGGTTCATCCGAAGTGTTATTAAGAAGAGGTGAATCTGAAAAGAAATGAGTAAATATCGTATTTAAAAAAAACTATTGGTTTCAAATTAAGAGGAGAAGTCCTATAACTGCACAATTATCAACATGCCATACAAGTGTAGTGTAAAGAATCGGAACACACAGCAACTTTAGGTTTGTCAGATTTACCAAAGACATTTATCTAAACTTCGTCTTTGTTCTGAGTATTTTGCCATTCACAAGTAACGTCTATAATTGCACAAAAATCGCCTTAATACACACTAGAAATGGGTTGAACTTGAATGTATGAATTTAAATTTAAAAAAGTACGTGACTTACACATCTTGTGAATTATGCAGCCAGGAAAAAATAAACCCTAATATTTGTGGAGACTTCTGGACGATACGAAAGTAGACTACAACCTGAAGTATTAATTTTCGTGTTTAATAGGAGTGCGATAATGGAGCGGGTTTGCTTGATATCAATTATGAGATGTATTTCTACCACATTTTATGTATCTAATGACTGAAAATCAAACAATTAAGAATATAGGAAAACAGTAAGAAAATAACGAATTCAAAACTACGTTTATAGATATTGGGTTCACGAATTACACGAGTAAGATCAATGAGCCAAATTTCCATCTTACCTTGGATCATACTCTGCTTCATTCTTATTATGATGCGTATCGTGAAGAAAAAAGTCCAATCGATATGCTTTTGTTGTCAATTTAAAAGTGATATCAATATACCAATAACATTAAATTATTTTTCTGATTTTTTTTGTTTAGAAGGTCAGAAAACTTTATTTGCATATTATACCGTTATTGACTCAATGTTTGTCTGGTAAATTTTATATTATTATTGACAACTCTTAAGAAACCTATAACTTAACGAGATTGTTTTAATGATTGAGGCATCATGCTAACTGTTAAATAATATAATGGGCAATAAATACTTGTTCCCATTTACATAAATCATTCAAAGAAATTAGTTTATGAGACCTTGTTCAAAAAATTAAAATTCTCTCAAATTTGCTTAAACAAAATCATGATTTGCCAAACATTTACGGAAGTTTTCTGTCTACTCTCTCATAACTATGTCAAGAGCAAATGCCACGTGCTTCTATTAGTGAGGGGGTGAGGGGATTATCATGTTTGCCAGAGTACTATTGTGCACCAACCTACATGATTCAATAATGTCCCGACACCGGTAGGGTACATACCAGAGCCATCTGTCGGCAAGGCCAGAAACTATTTCTTGTCCATTGCGAGAGAAACTTGCCACAAATCCTCTAAACTTTCACTAATCGACTTGTATTAAATTTAACTATTATTCATATCAATTTCCTCATGCACCATTAATTTGCCCGGACAGGGATCGAATATTTTTTTTAGGTAGCTCAATTATGATATGAAATCATATTTTATCTCAAGGAATTTTTATTCTTATTGTGTGGGATTGAAAATTCACCGTTCTATGATATCTCGACTCATACTTTTTTCATTGGGTAATTTTCTAATTCTTACCAAAATGAAAAGCATTATTCGATTTTTAATGCGAAACAATACTGTTACCATTTATTCTTAGATATCTGCTTCAGATGTTATAAGACCAATAACGAACCACAACATATGATAAAAAAACCAACAAAATTCTAATTACAAATAAACTCACACTCACATTATATTAACAATACAAATTTCTCCATTCATTCATTGTACTCGCAGATATGTGTATTTAACATCCGACTGAAAGCTAATAGTCACTATTGGTTGTATTACTTTTATGTGCATATCTAAAATTTAAGCAGATCCTGATTCTTGTAAATTCCTATTCAGTCTTATTATTTTTTATTTTCCACTTTACTTTCGTTGGCTTTTGACGCCTTTTACCGTCGGATAGTCCTGGTCCACCAACACCGTTTACTCATAGACTTCGTCCGTGATTAAGCTTCGTCTCATTTTCCACACTAAGAATACTATATAATTTCTAAAATTTAGCTTGAGAATTAGAATTAAAACAATGCTTCTCTTTTATCAAAAATTGCTACCGTTCTGCTTACGACTTCACAACTCAACGTTAAATTCTATTATTAAATTCCAAAAATTATCGTGACACCACGCACTGCGTCACAATCTCTTCAGTTCTCTGTTCTTTTAACAGTAACAATACCTTACTCGACTGTCCACTGTTTTGGGCTGCTAGTACTGGGGAATTTCTAGTACTGTCTTCTTTGGTCATTTGCCCGCAATTTATCATTTGTCACCCAATCTCCGTGCTCCTATTTCACAGTTCTTTGGTCCATTCTTTTCTTAACTTGAAATACGTTAATTTTTCTTTACTTTGAAATACGTTAAGTTATCATTTTTAATTTAAAATTACACCCTTACGTTTCACAAAATACACTCAACCCTTCCTTTTCTTTATTAATTTATATATTGAACCGAGTATAGGTCTATCTATTTTTTCGTAATACCTTTCGTGTCACTATTGGACTGCCTTGTTTTGTCTTTTGACTTTAACAAAAATTTTCTCGTATTCACAATGAGAAGAATATGGCTCAACTCAATATCAAGCCATGATGCATCGAACCATGTATATTTAAAAAAGTTTTACTGCAAATGAAAAACAATTTTACTGCTGAACAAGTTTTAATCGTTTAACATTTATGTGTACATTATTTATTTTGCAGTTTTTGTTCACTATTTGCAATGTGTATCAAAATACGTGATACTTTTAACAAATGCATGTAAATATTGTAGATAACGCCCATTTAAAAAAACGTAACACGTATACCGAGGAATTCATTATCGGAATTTAAAACTATTTTAACAAATTTAAAAAAATCTATGATCCTCTTTTAATAATAAACCTAGTTCTCAGAAACAGCAGCGAAAGAGAGCGAAAATGTTGTAAACCAATCAAGTACTTAAGTGTCGCCCCCCATACGTCAATCAGACACTAAAATCCGCATTTCGATACCTCAAACGTTCCAAACGTAATAAAGGAGATAGTAATTATTGCATGACACCTTAATAAAGACATATCTGGAGGGGGGTTATTAGGTTGAATGGAGGTACTGATACTGCGAAGGAAAACGGGCTGCCGTTGAGCTGTGTCAGTTTGAGCTAGTGCCCAAAACTGAGACCATCATCAGGGCGTTTGTGTGCGTATGTGTGTGCGGGCCTAGTAGTGACCTATTCAAGATGTGTATAACGAGTCTTGAATTCAGACCATTCAGTCAGTGATTCAGTATTATTTTACGTGGTGTGACTCATGCCATCAGGTCTGTTCTTACGACTGCCAACGCAAATTTCGCTTCTTTCGACCGGAGAAAGAAGAAATCACTCGGAAAACCACACAAGCGATTTATATTATGCTCAAAGGCTTCTTTTAGGCTTAAGGGTCTTTTTACATGCAGTGAATCTACAACATGGGACAGCCGGATTTACTTCCCATCTGAGTAAGAAGGATTTTTTAGGACTTTAAAAAAGCATGGTTTCGATTGGCTGTGATACCGAAAATTTCGGTGTGTTAGCCCCGTACGCCAATCGTTATACCATCGACGCCTCTAGAGTCAACATGTTTTTTCTCAATATAAGTAATACTTTTCAGAATATACCCAAGACCCGCTCTGGCAAGCGCGTTATGTTGGGCCGACGACGTCCAAGCGCCACTCGTTTTCACGTTTCAAGGCTTCTGCTGAGGAAACCAGGAAGGTTAGCTGAGCGCTGCTAGATTGTCCTGTTTCAAGTATTAATAATAAATCTACAAGGTCACAACATAACTAGAGATGTTTGTTTACATGTTGTATTCGTACCTGCAACACCTGAGAGCTGCGGTCCGAAGATGGCTGACACGTATTTCAAGATGATGCAGCCTCAACAACATAATGAACGCCTGAAGTGTTATATATATATATATATATATATATATATATATATATATATATATATATATATATATAAAACAAAAGGATATGATTATTATTTTATTATATTTTTATAATAAAAATGACGACCCTGGATTATAATCATAGTTATATATGTGAGCCTATGAAATATTTTTCTTGACGAAAATAGAAACGCCTTGCGTATAGAAAAAAATAGGTCATTGTGAAAGCATATGTTACTTATAGAAACATTAAAATAACATAATAGCTTTAAATCCTAATTTTTAATAAAAATTAAAATCTGCCAGCAGACAGGGACAATGCACTATCCAATGGGGACGTCCGGAGAGATTAACTAGCGACTGTAGGAGTGTGGCTCTGCACCTCCGAGGAGGCGTGCGGGATCTCCACGGCCAGCTGCTCGAGCTGCCTGCGCACGTCCACGTGCAGGCGGCGCGCCACGCGGTGCGGCGCGCTGGTCATGAGGTGGCACTGGCCCGTCACCAGCGCCATCTCGGCCAGGTAGTCGGCGGCGCGCGGCGCGGCGTCGGCCTCGGGCGAGGTGGCGCTGGCCAGGAGCCCGTAGCTGCTCAGCGTCAGCGTGAAGAAGAGCAGCGTCCAGTGGGCGGCGAAGGCCGGAAACCACGAGGCGCCCGCGTCGCCCGCCAGCCCCACCAGCTCCAGCCACAGCGCGCGCAGGCGCCGCAGCTCTGCAGCGCCACCATTCACTCTCACGCAAAGGCAATAATATAAATAAATAGCATATACACCGACCTGTATCATCTAATGGGCGCACACACACACACACACACACACCACACACAACATATATAATATATATATAATATATATATATATATAAATATATATATATATATAATATATCAATACACATGTGGTTGTGATGTGTATACATATATACACACACAGTAGTGGCAAGGCGCTGCGCTGACTGTGGCCGAGGTGGGTGATCGTGGGCGTCGGCGTTCGCGCTGGCGTCGTACGTCTTCTGGCTGGCGGGTACAACGCGCTGGAGGTGTCCGCGCGCGTGCGGCAAGCGTGCGCCTGGGACGCTGGACTCGCGCTCATGTTCTACCGGGCCTCTTTCTACCTGGCGTGGCAGCCGCTGGTGCGGCTTCTGCAGTGGAGCGCAGCGGGGCAGAGGCGGCGCGCTACCTGCGGCGCTGGGCGGCGCCGAGCGGCGGTTTCCGCGCGAGCGCGTGCAGAGCGCTTTTCCGCTGCCGCCTGGGAAGGCGTGCGCCGGCGCGCGCGCGCCGCCGCCGCCGCCATCCCGCTCGGCACCGGCCGCCGGCATCGTCCTGCTCACGCTGGCAGCATGCTACGACTTTCGCCCTCTGGTAGCGCCTCTTTTCCAGCGCCACCTTTTGTTCCAAGCGCCCCCTTCCAGCGCCTCTTCCCACGCCTCTTTTACGGGCCTCCATCCAGCGCCCCATTCCAGCGCCTCTTCCAGCGCCTCTTCCAGCGCCTCTTCAGCGCTCTTCCAGCGCCTGCTTCCAGCGCCTCTTCAGCGCCTCTTCCAGCGCCTCTTCCACGCGCCTCTTCGCAGCGCCTCTTACCAGCGCCTCTTCCAGAGCGCCTCTTTCAGCGCTCTTCCATCCGCCTGCTTCCAGCGCCTCTTCCAGCGCTCTTCCAGCGCCTCTTCAGCGCCTCTTCCCAGGCGCCTCTTTCCAGCGCCTGTTCCAGCGCCTCTTCCTGGCGCCTCTTCCAGCGCCTCTCCAAGCGCCTCTTTCCTGCGCCCTCTTCCTGCGCCTCTTCCTGCGCCTCTTCCTGGCGCACTCTTCCTGCGCCTCTTCTGCGCCTCTTCCTGCGCCTCTCCTGGCGCCTGCTTCCTGCGGCCTCTCATCGCCTCTTCGCAGCGGCCTTCTTCCAGCGCCTCTTCCAGGCGCCTCTTCCAGCGCCTCTTCCAGCGCCTCTCCAAGCGCTTTCGCAGCGCCTCTTCCAGCCGCCTCTTCCAGCGCTCTTCCAGCGCCTCTTCCCAGCGGGCCTCTTCGCAGCGCCTCTTCCAGCGCCCTCTTCCAGCGCCTCTTCCAGCGCCCTCTTCCAGCGCCTCTTCCAGCGCTCTCCTAGCGCCTCTTCAGCGCCTGCTTTCCAGCGCCTCTTCCAGCGGCCTCTTCCAGCACCTCTTCCAGCAGCCTCGTCGCAGCGGGGGAACAGCTTAGTGATTTGGTTTCATTTCTTATGTCTTACTTCAGCATAAGCACCGGAAGCTTAAACTGAACATAGGAAATAACAAAAATACTCCAAAATCGAGATCAAAATATGAGTAAGTCGAAAGAACCTGACGCAACGCCATATGGGTCAAAGGACACAGTCGATACCTTTGAATCTATTTTCACAATAGTAAAACTAGAATGTCTCACAACCAATAGTAGCTCTTCTTGTGCTTACGTTAATGTCGGCCATTGTCAATAGATTAGATTTATATTTCTGCAAGTAAGGTATAGGAACATTTATCTGGTGGCAGAACACTACATTTTACATAATTACAACTAAGAATAGTAATACACTGTAATTTTAAAGGCCATTTTAAGGCAATAAAAACAATATAACAAAAAATAACAGCATTATCCCTATACACTTTATGGACTGCCCTGCAAGGCGAATTTGTTAACTAATAAATACACTGCACTTCATTCACTTCACTTCACTTCACTTCACTTCACTTCACTACACTTGCATTTCAACTTCGCTACACTACACTTGCACTATTACTTCTATATTGTACTACACTTCACAACACTTCAACGACACTGCCAATTTAACCTACTACTTTAAATATAATGTAATACTTTAAACAAATCAATGTATTTAATAGTGATTATCACATACTAATATTAAAAAATAACAATTTAATAAAATTATAAAAAATATACTATTTTAATACGCCTAACTTATACCAATGTCCTTAGTTTAATCTACTTTTGAAACTTTGTACACGCTAGAGTAAAGGGTTCAATGGCTGCCGCAGGTAAACTTATTCCAGTCCGTTATTGATCTATTTGTGAATGAAAATTTCCAACATCTTGTTCTCTGTGGTTCTGACTGAATTTGTGGCCTTGTGATCCACTCTACTAAAGTAAGTGGGTCATCGAGTTCGAATGAAATATCTTTCCAAGCTGGATAACGCGGGCATACCTTTTGTACATGGCACAGAGTCTTGCTTGGCCCTCCTTGAATTCTGAGAGCTCTGCATTCCACTTTCTTCCTAATTGGCTGGCGGAAAGTAAGTTTACACGACTCTTCTCTAACTCTATTCAAATATTCCTTTTGTGATTTCTATAACGGTCCCACAAATTGCCCCGTATTCAATTAATGGACGAACTAAAGATAGGTAAGCTAATTCTCTCGCTTCGCAAGTATCTTTTTAGTATCGCATGGTAAAAATGATAAGACCTCCAAGGCTTTGCCCTACGAACAAAGTTAACCTGATTTTCCCAGTTTAATTGCTATCAACATATTATTCTCAGGTACTTACAAGCAGGACTCTGGAATCTTTTTCGTTGCCTAAAGGTATTGACTTCACTATATTTGCGGCCCCTACAAAAACGTGATGGTTTTGCTTTTTTGAACTATTTACTGTCATACTATTTTTTTTCTGTCCAGAAATGTCATCTATCTAACATTCTGCAAAAATATCTCGTCTAATTTTGAATTGAATAACTCAATATATTATACAGTCATCGCAAATAGTCCTTACGCTGGAACATAAATTGTCTGGGCAGGTTACAGAGCGCGAAGAACAGGAGTGGGTCGCAATAACGCTTCTTGAAGGGATCCGCTGGATGTAACCTGCTGCCAGGGTTGAAAATTGTTTGTCCAACCGGACTTTCTGTTCCTATCTCGAAGAAACTTATCAAACCCACGCCAACAACTCTAGTGTCAATACCCGAATTCAATTATATTTATGAACTAGTTTATCGTGTGGGACAACTCAAATGCTTCGCGAAATCTATTATTATGGCATCCACCCTCCCATTATCATCAACTTCAATGTGCTATATCCTGAAAGCATTATAACTATCTGACTCTCGCAAGAGAAACCATTCCTAAAATCATGCTGTCCGCCTGAAATAGCCACTTCTTTTTGTTCCCATACTTGTCTAATATAGGCTAGTTATCAAAGTTCCATTAGCTTACATACAACTGGACGTAAGAACTTACCGGTCTATAATTTGCTAAAAACAGTTCTGTCACCCCATTCCTTAAAAATTCGGAACCAATAGTTAGCTAGCTTCCCAATAATTTTGGAACGCTTGAACTGTTGATCGAAACATGAAATAATCTGTTAATAGCGGTAATATTGCCTCTCCACTGAGTTTAATTATGTCTATTGAAATGGCATGCTGATCCCGGGACTTTCCAATTTTTCATAGATTTTAATTCGCTTTCGCATGCATTTACGTCCTATTTAAACTGAGTTGGGTAGGCAAGCGCTCCCTCGAATATCTGAGTAGGTGAGATTTTGTTTTAAAAACGGAAACTGAAGTAGGCAATTAAATGCGTTTGCTTTTTCCCGATCATCTATTAGTAAACACCGTTAGTAATGCTCTAACGATAGGATTTTTTCTTTAATTTTCCTCTTCTTCCTGTGCCGAACATATTGTAAACCCTGACCAAATTATTTCCTCACTGTCGAGAATGTGTTTTAAAAATGACTGCTGCGCAATTTTCTTTTTCCCGCTCTAAATTCTTTGAGCAGTTACGAAAACGTATCGCTATGATTTCACTGCGATGTCCTATTATTGAAAGCTGTGAAATTTCCGGCTATCTTCACTCCATTCTTTCCGGGAGACGGAACGGGCGGGGCGGGGGCCGTGTCGTTGGCTGGGGCACCCCCCCAGCCAACAGACCGCGGGCGTCCTCCCGATAGGCCGAGAATTCAATGGATTCGAGCCCGGCGGAAGCTTACGTCCCCATTATTGAAAGCTTTTCTGACCATTGGCCTTTCATACGCTCGTATTTTGCATTATAATATTCGGATCTGAATTTCTTTTAAGTATTTATGCGGCACAAACATTTGGCAATGCATTAATTCAGAATGCTCTTAACGCGGTCCAAGTTTCCTCATACCCCCTTCTATTCTCATAAAACGATCGGTACTGAGTCTCTTTCAGGTAGTGGTGAAGCCCTTTTTATCTCTCCTCGCAACCCACCAATAACAGATATTTTGGTTGCCATACGGGGTGTC
>BOPP01000033.1:10436692-10447263 GCA_017312745.1 Gryllus bimaculatus | reverse complement strand
CTGCCGGCCGCTGTGCGCGCTGTGGCTGTGAGCCTGCGTTGAGAGGAATGTGGGCTGCAGAGCTGCGGCGCCCTGCGCGCGCTGTGGCGGAGCCTTTGCTGAGATGAATGTTGCGCGCCAGAGCGCGGCGCCGCGCGGCTGTGGCTGGAGCCTTTGCTGAGAGTGAATGTTGCGCTGCAGAAGCTGCGGCGCCTGCGCGCACGCTGTCTGATGAGTGTATATGCTCGAAAGGAGTGTATTGTAAATTGTTTTTGAATTATAAGTGTTCATATATTGTAACACTGTAGAGTTATGGCTACCACCTGGTAATCAGCCAATTGTAGCCAAATTATTAAAATTATTAAAATTATTATTATTTTTATTCGTATTATTATTATTATTATTATTATTATTATTATTATTATTATTATTATTATTACTGGTACTCTGCGTACTCAACCAAGTCAGGGCCTTCTAATAAAAATGCATTTATGTCCCTAGCCACAGAATCATTAGAAAAGAAGTGAAGGGAACAACGCTTTTTTAAAATTTATTGATTTACATAAAAAACTGTGTGACGTGCTATGGGAGAAGTTGTTTTTAAGATACATTTATGTCCTGAAGCAAAACAAGGGGCCATCGCAACATTTCTCGAGGATCAGGGAAACTGGACGAAAACCTGATCGAGATGGCGGTCATTGGCACAGAACCTAATGAACAATACTTGTTACAGGTTTTTTGCAATAATACAATCCAAATGGTATAAAATACATTAAATGTCAGTGTTAAATTTAATATTACTTTCCATTTGGATGCTCGGTATAGGCTCTAATTGTGTAGAAACAGTTATACAGCAGAAAATATTGTATTTGGGACATAAACTTTTGTATCGAATTTAATCGTTTAATATCATCTGGAAAGGTGTTGTAAAATAATGTACATGAACTATCTGTTAATTTTTTATTGTGAGCTATTGATGAGCTTCCAGCATCTATTATGACTGTGATGAGTGCGGTATTTACGATTTCTTTTGTTAGAAGCTGTAGCTCGAGCTACCAACATAATTTCTGTTCCTAGCACTCTCACCAGCGAGGTGCGACTACGGAGACTTTCTTGGCGTGTTGTATTTCGAGTAGTAAAGTTTCTAAATAGTTACAACAAATACAGCACACATATAAAAACAGTATGTTATTCACATATTACTTTAGGCAAATTTACAAAATTAACGTCCACAGACACACTGGGGTGTGAGAAATCCCAGGACAAACTGTACAACAATCCACAGGCCGTGAACGTAAGTTTGGCACCCGTGTAAATTACTTCGACAACTGAAAGTGTTTCGCACCACTGTAAGATACGTCAATTTTGCTTCAGCTATTGAAGTTATTAGAACGTGTTTTGGGGTGTCTTTCACACCAATGTGCCTTTTGTGTTTCGCTTTCATATAAAATATCTGCGACCTGATGAACTGAGCTCAGAGCCAGGATTTCCGCTGACTTTG
The DNA here is from genome assembly GCA_017312745.1 of Gryllus bimaculatus. NCBI lineage: Eukaryota > Metazoa > Arthropoda > Insecta > Orthoptera > Gryllidae > Gryllus > Gryllus bimaculatus. The sequence continues at coordinate 10,445,783 of BOPP01000033.1, read as the reverse complement.
CTGCGACTCGGAACGGGAGAACGTAGGGTTTGAGTCACCAAGGGCGTGGAAATTCTACACTAAAAGGATAGCGAGATTGCTTTCAGCCGCTGCCTGAAGGAGAATACAAGCGGCCGGCTGCTCTTTTGGGTATTTTATGTTGTTTTTCTTTCACGCCTGAACCAGGCGAAGAACTGAGCTGTAGCACGACCACAAACGGATCACAATATTTACAGCATTTAGCCAGCGGAATATTCTGATTTCCCAATTCATATTTGTACAAACAGACAAACGAAAGGATTGACAGACATTTTTCCGCGAACCAATTTTGCTGTATCAATGACTCACAAAATATGGATTCTAATAACACGGAGCGAGAGAAAACAATTTATTAAATATAGAACAAGATTTCTTCGTTTTTGTGGTGTTAGGGTCCCACAAAATCAATTATTGCTGTGAAAAAAAAAACTATTGTTTTTTTGCCCAGAATTACAATGTTTTCTCTACACCAAGTAAGTAGTATGCGCGAAATTAAAAAGAACTAGTGGTGCTAACAACACGTATTTTCTCGCTATTTGTAAATGCAATTTATATAACGGTTTTTCCTCGATATGTTTTTAAAACTCATTTGAAATCGTAGAACACTTGGGGCAAAAAATAAGCAGAATATGAAAAGGAAAATAAATAAAAGTAAATAAACAATACGATACTGATCGTGTTTGTAAACAAATAGATCGAAAAAATATAATAGTAATTATTGAACTCTATGGTATTGTAATATTCTACAAATATATAAAAGGATTCGTTTTTATTATCGCGAACGATAAGCAGCCACCATTATAACCTGCTGCTATCAGTGTGGCGTTACAACAACGGGTAGCAACAGCCAGCAATGACCGCTCATACATTCGTTTTCTCATGTAACTCTCATGTAACGAAATTTAAAATGAAATAACATAAATATAATATAAATATAATAAATAATAATAAAATGTAATATGAAATTATATACAATTTCTAACTTATGCAGCATCCAATTGTCTCAAAAAACTACTACAATTACGATCAAAAAGCGCAGTATTTTCAGAGTGAGCAATTAACTTTGTGTGTTAGAGAATTTTTGTTCTAAATTTAGCAGCTGGCTTTTTCGTTACCAGAGCACTTTAATAAGAGTTTTTCTGCCGAAAATTCGCTGTTTTTTTCGCGCAGCATTTCATACCATTCTCTTCTTAACAAGTTAATCCTTAAGCGTGAGAAAGTAAAATAGACTTAGTGTCTTTACCCTCGGAGATAGAGAATGATGAAATTCTATTTCAAACATATTATGTTAAAAAAAACTACTATCGATTGGAGATTCTGGGCGCGATTACTGCTATAGTCAATACTCCCGTACGTGTTGTGCATTTTATACTCCCGGTAGGTGGTGCTGTTCTTCCCCTTCTGAATCGGCATATGCAGCACCAACCTATACGTGGATGTCTCTCCGCAAAAGTATCGTGTCTAGCGCAGAACCGCCACTCTCAGGACATTCTGTAAACGCCCGACTGTTCTTCTAACACGTGTGGTAGTGTAGTATTATATACGCACGTTTTCTTCAGCCCCGGAATACCTACCCCCACTCCTTTCCCAACATTTCATAGTTGCATTAAGAATAAATGATAGCAATGAGCGTTGTAGACAAAATCTGGTGACGAAGAAAGTTCGCACCCTTGTATTAAAAACTATTTTGTTTGGAAAAATAAACTACAAATTCCACGTAAAATTCCTTTTGTCAAAATAACCAAACTCCCCACTCATCTCGCATCTAGCAAAGCGAGGGCTCAACAAAAACGTGCGCGGATAATACAGATGAGTGTGTGTTTGTGCAAGGAGAACGTTTGTGCAGTTTGTGCAATTTTTTGCGGTATGTAGTTTGTGCAATGATGACAAGAATAAGGAATAAAAGATTGTGTGATAAGTGGTCAGTGATACCGCTCCGGCATTCACCTGTTCTTGACCAGCTTCAGGCCGCTAAAATTTTTTCTTAGACAATGGCTGAATTCGAATCAGGTTTGAAAAATCCACCTCCGTTAGGACTCGTATCCTAAGTCATCCCACTAATTGTCGTTGCAGTAGGAAAAGTTGTTCCCTTAGCTAACTTAGTTTAAACCTATGTTCTGAATATTGAAAACGTAAACCTTTCCCTCAAAACCTTGAAAGACGTTTATGCCGAACAAGAAAAATAACTATTTGAAAACTTGAGCTGGCAACACTGGCGCAAACGCACCTGAAGGTAGGGGCGCCTGCGCGAGGGTCCAGGCGGATGGGCAGGGTGGCCAGCAGGCGTGCCAACTCCAGCAGCGGCCGCATGGCGTCCAAGTAGGCGCTCTCGAAGCGCTCTGCCCGCCGCCGCCGCCGCCGCCGCCGCCACCCGCCCTCCGCCACCGGCTCCTGCGAATCACGCACGGCAATCACGGCCCTCGTTGTATGCTAGCATCTCGGGCATTTTGCCGTGCCTTTGCCGCACGCCAATCAGGTTCTTCGTTGCATGCTAGCGTCTCGGGCATTTTGCCGCGTCTTTGCCGCACACCACCACGCCACTTGGGGCCTGCTTGGGTAGTTTTCCTTGGGTTCTACGATCAACACTAGGCGAATACCGGAGCAGCACCCTAACAATCGGGTGACTGACCGCGCGCGATCTTTCCTTCCTCTTGCTTGTCATATCCCCACTTCATACTTACACACACAGTTACTTCACTATCACGCATGTCGGGAGTCCGGTCGGGAGCTTAGAACTTGTCCTGGTTGGGGCGGACCCCGCTGGTTGGAGATACCTGGTTGGGAAAAATCCCCGCAAGTCGACGTGCAGATCGGTGCCAGATTTCGCCAGCCAGCGGGAGATCACAGCCCCTTTCAGTAATAACATGAACTACTCTTACAGGACTAATGACTGGCATTTGACTTGCTCGGAATTGAAAATCAATCAACCATGCCACGTGATCTTCATCTACTGTAAGCGTAATTTTTTCTTGATATTCCAGAGTAGGGGGGCGAAGAAAATAAAACTGAACGCGTCCCAGCTTCACCGGGGTGCCATCTGCTGAATAAGTTTTCTATAACACGGGAGCTAAAATATCTAGTTTTCAAATGTTTTTCTCTTATTGTTAGTACTCTTATAGTTTGTTCATCATTCCACTACGTGCAGTAAAATGACGATGAAGAGGTTCTGGAGCTTAAGAAAAATGGGCAGATCATATTTTAGCCACATACGTCAAAAATACAGTTTTTGCTCTTCATTGACAAAATAAATAAAATCAAAATCAAACAAGAAAATGCCGAAAACTGTGAACTGTTAACCAAAATCAGAAGCAGACGATAGTATCTTGAAGTGAACTGCAAGCGTCACAAGGCTAGGGATCACAGTAAACGAGCTTGAATTATATACTAGAGAGAATTTGAATTAGTATATAGGCAGTTTGAATTATATAAAGTGCAAATACAGGGTTCGTGGTTGAAGCCTTTGTTTTATAAGCACTCACAACTGGTCACAATGTTTTCATTTGTCAAAAATTACTATCGGCTGCTTCTGATTTTGGTTAACACCACGTTTTTGGTATTTTATTGTTTGACTTTGATTTTATTTCGTCAATGATGAGTGAAAACTATTTTTTACGTATGGGGTTAAAATAAATATAAAATATTTATTATTCGCCAGGATCAAACAAGTTTTGTCTCAGGAATAATTAAATGTATACAAACAAGATGTAATAAATTGTGTTCACAGACCTTAAGGTAGAATTCTGCTTCCATTGTCGCTTTAGAGTGGTACAAAAATAAAGTATTCTTATTTCTGTTGGTGGATATTAGAGTGGTACCGACTCGTTCTTCCAAGGAAATAAAAGACTTCCATGTGAATGTAAGAAAATTACTCAAATGGAAAATCAATACCTGAATCACACAACCACCCATTTCATGTATTGCAACGAAGTGTAATGTAAAATAATGAAATGAGACGAATGGTTGAATGTACTGAAATGACGATTGAATATTGAATGTGATATTTGATGTTTTACAATAATTACAAAATGTTTGAGATGAATTGTCCTTAAGATGACAGAACTATCTATTCAAAACGACCTACTTTATGAACCGCCTGAAATATTCCACCAATACCACTCCGTAAAAGCAGTGCACATCCAGGCTCATTCAAACTAATTGTGCTACAAAAACATTCTAATATTGGAGACCATTACTTAATAATACTATATTGCACCTTACAAACTAACATTTCAGGGAAATTACTGATTAGAGCAACCACCCGACGAATTCGATTCCGACAGTCGCCTCAATCACGCAAATTTCGGCACCTGGTGGGGATCAAACTAGATATTTTACCTGGCTGGAGCATAACGCGTAGCCTTAAAGCTTGCTCGCTATTGGAGTTGGTGCCCAACTTTCACTGCCAGTAATTTTGTAATTCGCTCATCAAAACCTCTCGTTTAAGCTCAAAATTCAAGTCACTCTCCTTCTTAAAATAAACCATACATACTTCTTAAAATACACATTTTGAAAATATTCTAGAGGCTTCATGTAAAGTACCACCAGAATTTAAAGTTGTTTTTCAATGATGCAGCGCTTAGAGTCGAGCCAGATCGACCACAGAATATTCGTTGCGTGAAAAATCGTTCAAATATTTTTGGCGGTAGTATAGTTCACTAACGGACGGGTGTTTTGATTAAAGAAAAAAATATTCAGTGTCAGGGGAGCCCAAAAAGGGTATTTTCGAAATATCAAAATTGATTTTCTGCAGCATTACCTAACTTTATCTATACTATGCAAATCACGTACAATGCGTGTATATTTGAATTTAGCCTTTATAATGTCCCGTAAAGGGCAGTTAGCCTCGGCGTCGTTGGATCTCTGGATTTCCAGTCGGTCACCCAATCAGAAACCCGTGATATCTCGAATTCTCTTAAACTTCGTGACTTCACATAGGAAACGAATTCGGCTATGACGCCGGTTTAGCGCTCGTGATCGTTAAGTAGAACCATCCCAACATTCGCCTGGATAACCGAGGGAAGTTACGAAAATCCCTGTAATGATGAAGGTTTTCGAAACGTACGCATGGCCGACACAGGGATTGAGCCTGGGCCTCCCGAATGCCAAACTAATGCGCTACGCCCTGAGCCATTTTGCTCAGTAAGTGGATATACGAGAAAGTAAAAGTCGGATCTGTGTTCTCGAAGCTAGCGATGCAAATATGTTTTCTATTATACGGGATCCATAATTTTCAAATGTTGCCAATCTCGCTTTGTTGATTCTTTTATTTATAATTCAACTATTTATGGAAAGAACAGAGAAGAGATTATCGAGAGAAAATGTGTGGCGATTGCATACTGCTCTGTAAGGCACATTACCCATTACTTGTTCTTTCACAAAAATAAATTCAATTAAATCGATATTATGAAACGAATTTTCCTTCTAAAAATTTCTAATACCTTTCACAATGATGTCCGGTTTCAATAAAGCATTTCATAATTTGTTTAGAAACAGCTTGTCGCAATAAACACTACATTCGTGGAAGGCCGTGATGCAACACGAACTGTATATTGATTCGGGTGGACAATTATTTCAAAGGGTCGGGTTAATTTCCACACCTGGAAAATAATAGAGGATACGGGATGTTATCTTACAAACAGAAGAAAAACTGTTCATATCTTCATACCTTTATCTGAAAATATTTTCCCCCACCAGAAACGTGTATATTGCCGAAAAACTTACGTGTTTTGGAATCAAATCGGCCGCAGTAAAAGTGTAGTAATGGATTACTTTTTTTGGAATATCCTGATATTTATTGCGATGTTTGGGTTTGCTTTGTGTGTTGACACACCTTCACCAAAACGACCTAATGGTAGATTTTTGCTACTACCTATTCTTAAAGAGGAAACCAATGAAAATTCAGCGAATGTGACGAAGCAAAATGTGTCTCATTCTCTGGATGAATCTGTTCGCTTTTCTGTTGGATACGAAAAATGCCAAGGATTATGGAAATTTAGAACTCCAGAGGAACAACTAATAAAGGTAGTTGTTTAAACTAAGTTTCCTATGTTTCATTCTGATCTTCTTATATGTTCATATTCGCAAAATAAAGTGTTTCGGCGAAAAATATAGCCCATCTGGAAGCGCTTTTAAAATACAAAAATGTGAAACTTTTTGTTAACTTTTGACGGTGTACGTCTGTAACATGCAGACAATAATTGGATATTAACAATGAGACGTAATAATCTTAATATCATCAGTAAGAGCAACTGATGAAAGGAATCAAAATTGTTTTGCTAAAACTGTAATGTTAGTAATGTTTACGGTCAAACACTTGAAAATTATTTTTTTTTCGTCGAATCACCGAAAAATACATACAAATTTTCAATTGTGTTTGAAAAGACATTTATATAGGGTTTCAAAATCTGAAAGAAATTGTGTGTTCGAACCTGAGAGTCGAAATCTTTTTATTCAAAACTACACGCGTTACCTTGAAATCATAAGGAATTTGAAAACTTTAATTCACTGTGGGCGACCCGCGACGGCTATAAAAATATTCCGAATTAATCTACAGATACAATTCACTTCATTCCTGCCCAATCTATATATTAAAAACACTAAGGGTTTTCGTTTAGAAATAAATTTTAGCATTGTATAAATAATGAATCAAATTTCGTAGTTTAGTTCAGTAATATCGTAAAAGAAAATACTTCAGTAAACCCTCGTTAACACGAATTGCAAGGGTCCGAAATAATCGGGGTTCGTGTCAAAAAAATTCGTGTTATCCGATTATTATAAATGACCGTATTACCGTAATCACTTACCAGGACCCATGTTTTGTTCGCATTATAGCAAAATTCATGTTAAGCGAGTTCGTGCTGTAGAATGAACGCTTATATGACTTCATTTGATCATTATTTTGTTCCGCAACATGCAATCGATGGTAATTTCAAAACACGGCGCGCTCACGTCTGTGGGCGTGAAATTGTAGTTACGTTTACGAAGACTGTTCATGTAGACTCTGCCTATATGAGCATCACAACAGAAAATGGACATCTAATTCACGATGAGGTCTTTGCTTTTGTAAATACCTGGCATTTGAAGGACATATGAAGCTTTCCCGCAGATTTTATGAACAATATACCTGAACAATCACCCTTTGAGATCCGCTTATCGGTTCATTTGCCCCAAACTGAAGAGCGAAGTTAATCTTTATAAGACATTGTTTCAAAAACAGTTAAAATGCACACAGCTCAATGCTTGGTTTAATTTATCCCGAACTTTTTATTCATTCTGATATACCAGATAATTACTTTTCGAAAAAACAAAACAAAAGGGATTGGAATACAAGGAAAATATTTAAAATATTTTAGTTTAGAAAACAGAAACTTCTGTAAATGTCTTCTTGGTTAACGTCAGATTATAACTAATTTCTATTAGTTCCCATTATTATTGCCAAGAAGTATCCGGGAAATGTCTTAAGACAGCTTTTCATCTGCAATCATATCACATGAAAATAAAAGTGTACGTGTGAGTGCACCAGGAAAACGCTTCCGGCATTGAGTACATGAATATATAACCGTATTAATGCAATCGTTACAAAATTTGTTTTCAATAGCTGGCCATAACTCTTCTCCAGTGCGGAAAGTACTTTCTTATGTGACAGAATATCGTTGTGAATGCATAGTTATATTTTCTTTAATTTACGAAACTTCTGTACATGAAATATGGATATGAGACCCCGGTGCATATTCAGCCATCGATCCTCCATTCGACCCCTTAAAAATTTCATCGACCACCAGGGGGTCTAGACTGACCCCGTTCGGAAGCCTTGCTATAGATTGAATGTTTTCCTTTTTCTACAGATTTGACGATCCTCGTAAAAATTCCTAGGCGACATCGGTTTACTTTCCATTCTATCCTATCTAACTTCCAGTGCAACCTGAAATTGAAAGAACACTATGCAGCGTCTAGTCTGAGAGATATTTACGGTTTTGTTCGATAACCTTTTACTACGGGACAATACAAAAACTGTTTCGATTTTCACCGAAAAATGCAAATATTTGATTGTGTTATTCCAGCTATTTTCATACTACACGTTCCGACTGAATTCTCATAGTCGGCGAGTCCTACGTCACACCTGTCACGTGACAGCAATGCTCGAAGAAAGAGGACGCCCGCCATTAAACATTTTCTATGCATTTGTTCTTATTCTAAGCAGCAGAAAGTTTCGATATTCTTGGTTTGTTAATAACTGTTGAAATTCTACAATATGGTATTGAAGCATTTATAAAGACAGCTTCTGTATTCTAAATAATCACTTTAATGCAGATGTATACGAGAGTATTTAATTTGTTCTTGATCATTTTGTGTTAACCCATTTTGTGTGGTTTTGTTGAGCAGTGCGTTTTGCAGGTGCATCCTACTGATATAATAAACAAAAGAGCCGCTTTTCGCGTGAGCGCAGGATCTGGCGGTTATGTTAGTGAAGCTGTTATTGAAGCATTTATAAATATTAATTAGAATACAGCTTCTGTATTCTAAATCAATTGAATGCAGATGTGTATGAGAGTATTTAATTTGTCTTTGATAATTTTGCGTTAACCAATTTTGTGTGGTTTTCTTGAGCAGTGCGTTTTGCAGGTGCATCCCACTAATACAATAAACAAAAGAGCCGCTTTTCGCGTGCGCGCAGGATCTGGCGGTTCGGTTCAAGAACTCCTTTTGCGTGGAAACGCACATCCAGGAAGTTACGTTCTACCTCCTGAACGGGTCTCTCGACCTGAGCGCGGAGCCCGTGTGGGGGTTCACGGGCCCCCTGGGCTCCCTCTACCCGATCCTCCGCGACGACATTTGCGTGGTGGTGCACAGACGCGGGTGGGGGCGGCGCGGCGCCCTGCGGTGCTTCTCCGCCGGCGCGTGGGCGGCCGCGGGCGCGGGTCTCGCCGCCTGCGCAGGCGCACTCCGGCTCCTCGGCCGCAGGTGTGCGCTCCGCCCTTCTGAATGGCATTGCATTGCATTGCATTGCATTGCACGGCATTGCACGGCATTGCACGGCATTGCACGGCATTGCACGGCATTGCACGGCATTGCA
>BOPP01000033.1:10420039-10434197 GCA_017312745.1 Gryllus bimaculatus | reverse complement strand
AAAGAAAGAGAGAGAGGGAAAGAAAGAGAGAGAGAGGGAAAGAAAGAGAGAGAGAGTGAAAGAAAGAGAGAGAGAGGGAAAGAAGAGGGAGATGGAGAGAAATACCATATACCCGATCACAGGCGTTTGCAAATAAACAGATTGCGCGACGGAATGGCAGAGGTAGTGTAGTAGGGCTGGTGTTTGAGATAATTGTTATTGAAATGTTATAAGGGAACGGGAGGAAAAGAGAGGCAAAGATACAAATGGGTTAGGAGACGTGCATCCATATCCGCGCTTTTTGTGTTCGCAGGATGACGCCTGAAGAGGATATGTCCTATTCAGCAAACGAGTTTCTGCGTGACTTTCCTACAGCCGCGTTCTTGATGCATACATCAATGGCGTGGCAATTTCTGAACTTGCCCTGGATGACGGACGAAGAGACTGGCCGTCGCATAGGGCATTTGGTCCCCGAGCTCGCCCTGGCTCCCAAACATTTATTTTACGTGACACGGCCGAGCTGGCCTCTTCTTAGACGCTTCAACGCACTCAACATGGCAGTCATGCAGGCAGGAATCACGCAAAAGATCGAAAGGTACGTGGCCACAGAGCAAGCTGACCCCCTCCCTCTCTTGAGGTGTATTTTTACACTTAAAGGAAAATGAAGGGTGATACGCTCCAAGACTCACTATTGCTCATGAAGTCGTAGGCTTCCGCGGCCAGAGTCATGTGGGTGATGTGGGCTATCCGGGTGACGCCGCGTCGAAGGCGACGTTTCGACCATCCTGTCGTGGTCATACCAGCCCTGAAGAAGACCACGACAGGATGGTCGAAACGTCGGCAACAGCTTTCGACGCGGCGTCACCCTGACAGCCCACATCACCCTCACTATTGCTCATGTTTCCGCACACTTCTACTTTGAGGTGACGAAACAAATATAATAAAAGGTTTTAGAGGAATATATAGAGATAAAAAAAAATTTGAAGGGAAATTTTCGCTTTTTGTTACTAAGCAGATTCACAAAATATATGTTTTGTTCTTAAAAGAATTCCAGAATTGCGTAATTTCGCAAAATTTATATTAAGAACACCGGTGATTGTATGGAAAGCAAAAATTATGCAGGAAGTTTTAATCTAAAAGCATAAGAACTTGTCACTTTTTTGTTGCAAAATAGTTACCAAATTAATGTTTTTGCTCAACTACTACCGGAAATATGTTTTCGCCTAACTTTATGTCAAGTAAGCTCGACAATTACAAGAAAATCATGACATTACAGAAATCAATAAAAATGCGTGGGGAAATTGTCGCTCTCTTTTTGCTAAAAAGATCCCCCAAAAGGAATTTATTTTTCCTTCTACTATTATAGCAAAGGTAAAATTTTGCTTTCGTTTTAATTAAGAAGACTAACGATTACAAAAAATCCGTAAATTACCGAGAAAAAAACTGCATAGGAAGTTGTCGCTTTTTTGCTTCTAAACAGAAATAACAAAACAAATTTTGTTGCTCTACAACTAACGCCGGAAATGCAATTTTCATCTAACTTGATGCAAGCGATGTAAATGATGTCGGACATTTACAAGAAAACTAAGAAATACAGAACAAACAATAAAAAATACCTAGATAGCAAATTTTCGCTTTGTTATTGCTCAATAAACCCCCTAAAATGTTATTGCTTTTCGACTATTACCAGAAATGCGAAGGTTCGCCAAAAACTGAAAATAATTGAATTTGATTTTGTCCCATTTTTGTTGTTCAGTTCATCCTAAAAAAGAAATCGTGTTGCTTACTTATTAATACCAGAAATGCGAAATGTTTGTCAAACTATTTTTAAGAACACAGAAGTTTACAAGCACACGAAGATGTTAAAGAGGTAAAAAACATTGTAAGAAATGGTCACTTACGGCACTCCATCGCGTATTTCTTCTTTGAGGTGACTTTTCTCAAGATCATACCTCTAATTTAACGTCGAATGCCCCGCTAGCTCTGCGACTCCTGCTGGTTATCTGCAAATGATTAAAGGAGGAAGGACATTGTTGTAGAGAAATGAAAGAAGTTATTCAGTGTACATAATTTCTCTAATTCAATGTCCGAATAAGCGCAAAAAAAATAATTCGAATGAGCTCATTTCCATACCAAAAAATTAGTTTACAATGATTCTTAAAGAAAAAGCCTAGTTACATTGAAATATTACGAACTTTTTTCATTCTCGCGAATTTGATCGGCTGAGATTTACTATTACTATTACGTGATTGTTTTTGTTAAAAGTTTGTTCATAAGTTTTGCCTGAAGGGCTGAAACATAGCCGTGTCAGGTGCAGCCGATGACATAACCAGTTTGTTGTTCTCGCTATCGTTGACTCGGGAGGCTGTGCCGGCCTTCTCCGGGCAGGAAGGTCGTCTTGCAGGGTAGACGGGCTGGCTGGTTTGTCGTCTCTGAGGGTGGTGTGAACCCTGGCTGCATGTAGCAGAGTTCGTCGAGCGCTTCAGCGCCTCTGACGGCAGGCATGCAGACGAGTTTCTCCTTCCGCACACTCTAATATCGAATCAGCAGGTGTTTAGAGTTCGTATTTTTTCTAATCATTCTCGATTTTCGCGACACTTAATAAGATTAACTGGAGTAGTAGCGTTCCGAAAACAGCTTTACGTAATTTGAAAAAGTTCAATCAGTGTCTTTCAAGCAAGGAATTAAGGAAGTAGAGATTTTGTGACAAGCAACAACACATTTGCTTCTTTCTTTTGGCGTCGTCTATAAGAATAGAATTATAAAATTTGGACCTGTCGTCACTGATTTCACGACGGGCAGTCAATTGAGAAGTACATCTTACCTTACGGCCGTCAAATAAGCAGTGTTTCTCACGACGGTCAACCAAGAAGTCCGCGTCTTATGACGGCCAAAAGGGAAGTAAGGTTCTACAGCTTGTAAAGAATCTCCTCCATCTCTATTCCCCCCCACGTTCTAGATCACTCTGAAATCGAATGATAACGCTTAGCTACTGGTGTAAGCTAATTACGTTGCAATGGAACCTCGGCGAGTCGTAGAACGGGCCTTAGATGCTCCTTCTGGTACATTCCATTATCCCCATCCTTGTTCCTCACACGTTTCATTAAATGTACGTGGCTCCGCCGCGTACGTGATCATAATCGGTTGATCAAAATTTTCCATTACTATCAGTTAATCATCGCCACGTGCGACGGGCAGGCGTGTACGAGGGGTGGCGAAGGGTGCAGCTGCCTCATCCCCGGCACTCGGCTTTTCATAAACAGAGGGAATGGAGTATTAGCGAGCACCGCGTGTTTTTTTTCTATACGCTACACAAAGAAATTTCCGCGTCTCAGAGCGCTATTCAAAGAAACTACACGACAATTGCTTGCTGCCAACGTACCTCCAAATTTCAATGCGCACCATACGCGTATTGCTTAGCTTTTTGGCACGATCGCTACAAAAAATGTTCGCATCTCCTCTAATTTCCAAACAATGTGACCGCGTCGCGTCTGATGTGAAAAAAAAATGGATTCCTGGAAACCTAACAGTGGGCAAATCTTTCGTCGCCCAGGGGCTATGACACCTCTTAGTGGTTTTTCCAAGTAGTTGAAAGTCGATTTCAAAGAGTTTTGTACAAAAATTGGGTATTTGGTCAATTGGGAAAAATTCGCCCGGTTTTTGAGCAAAACACTCAAAGGTGAGAAGTTTAAAATGCATGATCTTTTCTTCTTAAATGCCTTCAAAGAGAAGACAAACTGATATATTTTGAGCGTTCCACCAAATATGAATTAATTTGGCGACCCATATACCAGCAAGCGTAAAAAGACAAATCCGATGATATATCTATTGTCGTATGTTGAATAAGGATTCAAGAAATTCTGATTTATTGCGACTAGTGTTTAAAGGATATTTTTAATGTAAACAGTCTGCCATACAAGGTCACGCAGCACTCCACCTGCTATCGCGCGGTCGGAGAAGGGAAGGGGTCATACGAAACATATTCCAAATATTCACAACACTGTTGCAGTGTGTTTAGTTTCAAGATCACATTAATATCCTGTGATATGACACCCCTTTAAATAAAGTTCTAATAACAAACAATCTTATTTCCATACATACCATTTATGACAAATACGCCTTTCGAATCCTCAAGTAATGCAAAATGAAGATGTGGAAGGATGGAAAGAAGCATTCAGGAAAATATTGCGACAATTTTGTAATCATTTGCTTGCAAAACACTGGTGCATGAGATGGGCCTAACAAACAGGGCTGGAAGGTGTAAGTGTATTTTAGTTGTATCAAATTTCCGACCACACATTCACTGTCAAAAACTCATCTTCGCTATGACTAAAGGGCGTAGGTGGCTCAGAGCATTAATTGATGTCTCTGCAGTTCCCATGACGAGAGGTACCCATCGTCGAGTTCGAGTCCCATCAGTGGCAGGATATTAGACAGTAGCTTGAAAGCCAGGAAGAATTCACCCTCTGTCTGGAGGAAAATCCTAGTAGCCAATTGACAAGTTCTCCATTTCTTTCGATCACCGCCAGTCGAATGCCGGAATAGTACCCAAAAAAACGGGCCACGCTCCGCGCGTAACCTTCTACTCGTACGTCTTTCCTCTCCTCACCCCTTACTTGCACACTCGCACACATACACACTCACGTGCACTGCACCATCACACTTGACGGGAGACCAGTCGGGAGCACAGAGCTCGTCCCGGCTAAGGTAGTACCCCGCTGGAGGGAGATACCTGGTTGGGGAAAACGCCGCTAGCCGACATGTGCGTCAACGTTGGAGGGCACTATCCTGCGGAGGAAGATCCCTGATACTTTCCCGGATAGCCGAGAATTCATCCCTGATACTTCCCGCGAAGAAATCGTGCAATACAGTTACGTTTATGATGCTCTTAGCAGTTGACGCATGCGGAATCCCCAACCAACCACCTTGGGATCCCGTAGACTTAAGACGTATAAAGTGCACGACGTTCATCTGTTCTCTGCCTGCGCAGCGACTACCGGCGAGGGCAGCGGGCGCTGGGGAAGGAATTCCAGGGCCCCGCGCTGCCTTCCAACCCGCGGCCCTTCGCCCTCCAGGCGCCGCGCCCCCTTCGCCTGCCGGCGCTGGCTGAGCCCGGGGCCTGCCTGGGCGCGGGGTTGGCGGCCGCTGCCGTGGCCTTCGTCGTGGAGGTGGCGCTGGGCATCCGCACTCGCAGACAGCTCCGTAAACGCGTCGCTGCTTCTCAGTAAGGGTCGTTTCTCGCGCTCCTCGTCGCTCGGTGCCCCGCCTCTTGACCTGTCGGAGCCTGGAATCTCTGCCTTTCCAAGAGGTGGTTGGCAGCTGCCGTGGCCTTCGTCGTGGAAGCGTGTCGCGGCGTGATCACTTTGCGGTTACGCCTCTTCATACTTCAAATTTTAATTCGGGGAGTCTATCTTGTTGCAAAGGAAATGAAATAAAAACATGTATTCTTAGGAGAAATCACAATACATTTATTTTATTTTATTTAATAATTTCTTAACAATTCTTTTGCAAGTTGAAATAATGCACAACAGAAGAAAACAGGAGGCAACCTATTTCGGCGGTGTCTTCTGCATTCTCCCTCTCGGAGAACATTGTTGTCATATTCTGTATTATAATTGATAACAAAATCCTACAAAATATTGTTAATTCTTTTTTCACTAAATTAATCAAATAATATTGTAAACCTACGTAAAAACATAATTGAATATTCAATATTACGTATAATATGGGACGTTAAGATTCATGGGCATCCATCTCAAGAAGACAACTAGCAACTTTAAAGTACAAAAGTTCTAAAATTTTTTCCAACAATGAATATTAGCAATATTTACAATAGTAATGATGAAATTTACATACGTTACATTTATGTACGTAGATTAATTTCTGAGATGTAGATAAAGTAATATGGTACTATCTCAAAAACGTATGTTCTCATCGGTGAAGACAGTTTCTATTTTGCTTCACCACATTAACCATATGTGTTTACATGTTTATGATCACTAACGTGTTGGCTACTCTGTTCACAAGATTCTCCTGCTGCCCCCAAGGTATTAAAATATCTTTTGAGGCGCAAAGTTACGAAGTGTAATGGTAAATAAAGATGACTTTAAGAAGCTCTATTTGGGGATTTTAATTCTGAAGATGATTCCTAGTGCACCAAGCAGTACTAAAGAAGACGAGACAACCTGTAAACGTCTTCCAAAAATTATGCAAAACGTAATGTCAGGAGGTAAAAATATGTTGAAACACATTGTACCAATTGCTCTGAATCGGGTATAATTAGTAACCAGGCAGAATTGATAATAATGCCAGAATGTGTTAACTCTACGAATTAATATTTTACGCGACATAGATTACTTGTTCTCCGCTTCACATGTTGACATCATTTCAAATCACTTGTAGCCTCTAAATGCTATTTACAATCATGATTATTGTTATTTTCTCTTCTGTTAATAAATGTTTAGTTAAAGGCGTGTTCAAGTTATAAGACTGAATCATGTATTTTCGAAGTTCCATGATATAATTGAAGAGAATCACTATTATGTGTAATGTCTGTGAAAGGTCCAAAGAGATTGCACGTTGTCAAAGGGACAATGAAGCATTACCAATACCAAAAAAATCCTTGAAATTATCTTTCCCCCCCAAAAGTGGGGTTCCCTAGTGAAATGGCATTTTTTGCGTGATGAAGAACAGTGCCACGAAGACAAATGTGCCTTCATGAATTTGAAAGGAAAGCAATTTAAAGTGCTACCATGGCCACGGAACAGCTCTGCCTTAAACTCTATAGAAAGTTCGCGATATATATATATATATATATATATATATATATATATATATATATATATATATCGCAATCAACACCCACTATAAGTTCCGTAGCAACAGATTTCATTTGCTTACTGTATGTAATGTCGAAAATTTTCGCATAAATAGTATAGTTTTACGGTGACCGATAAAATGCTAAACATACCACGAAATGTTACATTGTTTTACTGCCTCGTCCAATTAAAAATCTCGAATTGGCTTCGCTTCGCTCCGCGTCGACATTTAACTTTTGACCTCTGCTGTAAAAACACTCATAACATTTCTAAGTATGTTAATAGCTATAAGATCCATCTTCAGTTAAAATTGAGTAATTTCATTTTAAATTCAATTTGTTTTTGTTTTGCAATTATAGAAGATTGTGGAAGAACGTTTAGTTTCCATGACAATTTTGCGGCTCGCACCCAAGGGGTGCAGTGGGCTTCTACGAAATGCAGCCAGATGATGCACAAGAGACCCATTTGTCAAAGCACTCATCCACCAGGAAGGGGGGGGGGGAGCAGGAAAGGAACAATGACAGTAGTACAGTAAGCTTGTCCGTACATTCAAGGGTATAGAGGAGTTTCTCTACGAAGAGACCACTTTGACGGGTCGGAAAAAAATGAACATCGTGATGACATTCCAAGACATAGTGGTGCAGACATTTACGAAGAAACAATCACGAAACGAACGAAACGAAATCTGGCGGTGGGTGTATGTCCGCAAAGCGTCGGCTATTCGTCTTCCTAAGCTTCAGCGACATCACACAGCCAATGGGAGAATCCGTAAAGATATTCTCAGCCAATGACTACCAATTTCATGTCTCAAGTCAATGCCACATACATTTACATAAACACTCGAAAAGTGTAGAAGGCGTTAGTTCAAGCACGTGTATGCGTGACGTCATAGGCAAAGAAAAGCCTATGAAAGATCCTTCATTCACCGCCAGATGTTGCTGAAGCTAAACGAGTCCGACTAGCAGATGAAGTTTTCTGTACATACCGCAACCATACCTCCAACACCCGAGCTGAGTCTCCTTCCCACAGACTTCGTGGAAGAAACAAAATGAGACTTTGTACTTTCGAAATACTTTGGGAGTATTTATTGAATAACAAAACATGGAATACCAGTACATCGTCCATGACACTATAAAACACTACGTTAAGGTTGTTGCCACCATGGAGACTTGGTAATAGCGCGGGCTGTTAAATAGAGTGTTTCTTGCACAGATTAAAGCAACTTTGCTTGTGTGATATTAAACCACTATTGATCCACAAACGCTTGCGCAACACTCATATTGCGTTAAAGTGATAGCAGAAAACTTTTCTTCCAATTAGCGAGTGTAATCAAATGACTTATTTCGGACGCAAAACCAGTCAGGGGATCCATGATACTGCAATAGCTCAAGTGAACACAATTAGCATTAGTTTCAATTGTGGGGGCAATGTGTGTAGTTAACTCTTATTCTTAAGATTCAATGATGCATCATTGTGTTCGTGACATCAATCTGTATATACAATACATAATAATCTGCTTTTCCGGGAATTATCCAAAATGCAAATGGAAAAATTTTTCTTGAAGCCCAAGTTACGATGTCAACGAAAATGAGACCTACACTATTCTTTCAATAGTCCTATACGCTAACCTAAGACAAAATGCAAAGAAAAAAGTTTGTACCATTTTTTGAGAAAATGATGTAAATGTTTTTGTACCTTCACGTAAAGGACCCTCAAAAATCAAAACATCATTTTCAAATGACCTAAGAGGGCCGTTTCAAAGGCCTCGAGTGCCATTAAATTGGTCGAGTAATGTAAGTTTTGGAGAAAAACTGTTGAATGGTTTAGGTACTAGCATTAACCAGACTGACATGTTTTCCCATCAACCGAGCTTTTGCTGTACCAAAGACGCATAATACCTGAATTCTGACTACATAGTGGGTTAGAAGAAGTAATTTATTATATATAGGAATACGATTTATCCATGTTCTCGTTACCAGGGCCCGGCAACAAGTTTTTCTGTCGAAAAATCGCGGTTTCCAGGTACTCAATTACAGCACTTTATCTTCATATGAAGAAAGGGCGAGCAAGTAAACTAGTTGTGCTACAGAATGGACAGGCTTCCTCGTACTAGTTAGTTTTCTAATTTATTTGTAGTGATCTTTTCGCTGGTGCCACATCCTCTTCCCAGCTGCCATCTATCACCGGACCATTAAATGTTTTTGAATATTTATCTATATTTTTGGTTTCCTAATGGTAGAATCGAAATATTACTAGGAACAAATACCTAATGAGAAATAAGACAGAATGAAGGCACAGAAATTTTCCCCCATCATATTGTAGGGCTAGTGCCAACAAAGAGTGCTAACTACCGATAATACAAGAAATTATGTGCTTCTTGTAGCCCCACTTAATTTGAAGAAAGTAAAGATTCGTACCATGCGAATTATACGTAATTGAGCATCATCTGTTGGGCTCACGTTGTACTTTCATTCTGTAGTTCATCATGTCACGGAGAGAATGCGCTCGCTTCGTTCCAAAATTGACCGCACGATGTCAGTAGCAGTTCTGGATCGACCGACTGAACACATAACAATACTTTAATTGGATTATGAGTGCTCAAATTATCTCTGGACCACTATTAACAACAATAAAAACCTTTTTCAATTGAAAAGTAAAAGTGTTCGCACCAACATTTTAGTAATCTATAGCCTCCTATTAAAAATTGTTATTTGGCAACATTCCTTTAAGAAGTCCTAAATTTTAAGCTTGAACATCATTACATTGATGTAAATAATTTGTGCAAAATTGATTTATAACTACCATATCGACATCTGAATGCCACGTTTCGCAGCACTAGTCAAATTCAAAAGGCAATTAAAGTTCAATCAAATTTTACAAAAGTGGATAAAACTACTAAGATCGTAAGTTCTTATTAGAATAATTGGTTGGATCGAACGTCCTCGTTTGATATATGTATTTCTCCCACACTGTTTAATACGATGTCTTCTGATACTCATTTCGTAAATAAATATTATAAAACGTTTCTCAGTTACGTTATATTCCAATTATGAATGAACAAATGAAGTCAGTAGACAAGACGAAGATAGGATTTTTTTTAAAGTTTTGATATCCCAATATTATTACCCTATAGTTAATACCTTCAACACCATTTTTGCTATTAATCGGTTCAATAACGTGCCCAGTAACATTTATTACTGCAGGATATTGAACTTCACTGATTCGCACTGACACATTCCCAGCGTCACGTCTTCGGCACTTGTTATTAACAGGACAGAACCTTTTACGCATACAGAACCTTCATTTTAAATTTTAGTTTCTCTGCTTCGATTTTACTACATCGTGTGCTCACAATATTTCCTTAGGGTAAACTAAGCCTGGGAAGTCAGATTTCGGATTCGTCTCCCACGAAGCTCCTCCCTCAGGATTATCGTATTATTGTTGAGGGTGTTGATTTAGAACGACAACTGCTGACTTCAACTTCGGAAATAGACTCAGAATTTAGAACTATGTTCTGCAGAAATCTTACGTAATCGAAAAACTGCATGTTTTCAAGTCTATGTGTCCATCCGTACTTTTTCTTGGTTATTTCTTTCTCTGTCAATAATTCGTGGTAAGCAAGGACTCTCTCAACGCTCTTTGGTTTACAGAAGAACAATTTTCCTTTTTTCAGACCGTATAAGAAGATAATTATAAAAAATAACAAAATAATTGGGAGGTGTAAATCACAAGTCTTTCTCTAAAATGTCTCCAGTGATGTTTGCTTTTTGTACAGATGGAGGTAAATTCACCGTCTAAAATAACATAAGCGTCAATTTCATTACACATTTTTATAATAAGTTTAATTAAAAAAATATTCGTATGTAACTTGATTATAATATTTTGAACGTCGTAAATATTCACATTGCAGGTGTAGCTCTCGCTCCGGACAACATAGCTGGCCAGTCATCTATCTGCATGGGCTCTGCCGTGATTTTCTCCACCATGCACAATTAATTGTGTAAAAGTAACAAGATTATATTATATTATATTATATTACATGTTATATATTATTCAACAACACTAATAAAACATTTCACTAACTTTGTATATGCAACCTAATCAATATATATATATATATATATATATATATATATATATATATATATATATATATGATGCGATGATGTAATGGTTAGTGGACTGTTATACCCAGGTTGGCAGGTTCAAACCCGATCGACGCCATTTTTAAGGGCAAAAAAATCCTTCGTACGCCTTCCTTCGGAGGGAAAGTAAAGCCGGCTACCCCATGTTAGTAGATTTACATGCATGTAAAAGATTATCAAGCCTAAATGACGCCATTCAAATCGCCTGTTTCGTCTTTCCAAGAAATTGGCGAGGTCAGACGGAATAGGAGGCCTGATGGCCCAAGTCTCGCCATGTAAAATAAGGCATCAATTCAATTCAATAACATTCAGTAAGACTCATTGCATAAGATCGCATTGTACTAAATAGATACATTTTAGTGGAAATGTAAATATTTTAAGTTGCTCGATGTTCATTGACTATCCAAATTTAAACATCCAGAAACATTTTAATGTAACTAAAATTAAGTAAGTTATCTTAAAGTTTGAAATAGAAAACAATTATAAATGGCGTAAAGAATTCAGTACTGTAGAAATAAAACAAAAGCTTAAATAAAAAATAAAAATAAAAACGCAAGGATGTGAATTTCTAGCTTTCAACAAACACCTGTTAAAAATAAATTGTTTTCGAATATTTGGGTGAGTGCAATGGAATATTCATGAGCCAATCCACTTTGACGAAATATTTAATTTACGCATCGCAGCTCAGAGAGAAACGGAAAATTAATGCCAAACGTACAGTGAGGTGACAAAAGTTATGGAATAACAGTATGCAAATATACAGAAGGCTGCAGTATCGCGTACAAAAGGTATAAGCGTACGCAAACGTATTATACATACATCATATACATTTTTTCTGTTCTTTGACGAAAGTGTGTCAAATTGAATCAAATAAAATTGCGAATCAATACTTGTTTCATCTTCCTACTCTTAGTGAATATTCAAACAGCATCGTCTTTGTTAGTAAGACATTTATTTAACAAAAGTCTTACTTTTTTTCTGCATCTGTATAAAAAGTTGGATTGCACCTATTGCTATCTGCACGTGAAGGTCATTTTTAATATCCATTAAAAAATTCAGTTATCTTGTTACCGTGAGAAAAAATACTTCACGCACAGAATATAATATTAACAGTAAGTAAATAGACGAAACCCTTCCGCAATAATGGCTTTGTTTATCCGATTAATACACGACGCTTGCCGGAGCAATACCCTAACAAAAGAAGCGCGTGCGATCTTTCCTTGCCTTATCCTCCTCCTTTACATACACTTGCATGATCTTCACTTCCACACAGGCCGGGAGACTGGTCGGGGGCTTAGAGCTTGTGCCGGCTGGGGCGGTGCTCCGCTGGTGGGAGATACCTGGTGTGGGAAAACCCCGCTAGCCGACAGGTAGGTCACTACCAGATCTAGCCATCCAGGGGATTACAGCCACCTCCCGAAAAAAACATGCACCACACTTACGGTAATAAAGACCATAGTAGTTGATGGGCCCGGGATTACCAACAATCTATCAATAATTTAATAAGGTTTTCGTTCTTTAATCACGTCTGCATCCTTTAAAACAATTATTTTATAAATCCTTTAATAATAATCCAATAAAATTCTTTAACCTTTAATAGACTTAATTCTTTAATAATGTTAACAGCACTTCATCAACATTCCCACAAACATTCCTTCGTTGTTCTGCATTTAGCGTCACCCGAAGCCTTCGCCGCATCCTCGCCATTCCCTCCAGCATCTGCTCGCCCCCTCCCTTCCGACCCAACCCCTCGGGGTCAGCTGACTGCCGCGCCGCGCCCTCCCCCGTGTGTACCCCGGTCTTATTACACGGGCGCCCGGGCGCGTGAGTGCGTGAGGTCTGTGTTTGGCCTCGCGCCTGGCGAGTGTGTGTGTCGGCCCCAGGGCAGAGCTCTGGGCAGATGCGACCAACGCCCTTCGGAATCAAGCTCTCTCCCTGTCGCAACACTTGAAGAGGAACTCTACTCTTATTTCGTCTTTTGGTCGTGACTAACGTTAACAAGAACTGGTCGTGATAAGCGTTAACAAGAACTGGTCGTGATAAGCGTTAACAAGAACTGGTCGTGACAAGCGTTAACAAGAACGTAAAGGAATGTTGCTTCAAAATAGTTATCTAGTTTTAGTTAAATGAGCTAGTGACTAATTGGGCATCTGTGAATCAGTATGGCGGCTTTTTAGAGACCCCCAAACGGTACGGCATGGTCATAATCGGGAAGAGAAAATCATTTTAAATCACTAGATCAAAAAAGGTTAGCTTTGATCTCGTAATACAAGAAGATATAAAAATGACTCTTTGAATTCAATACGGCGAACAATTGGAGACGTCACGTTGGTAAGTCACGTTGGTAAGTCACGTTGGTAAGTCACGTTGGTAAGTCACGTTGGTAAGTCACGTTGGTAGATCACGTTTGTAAGACTAAAAATTCCTTCACACTTTGGCTAACTAACGAACAATATACAACAAGAATTGGGTGTCAACGTATTTCCCCGCAGGGGGAATCATGAGCGCGCAGGCGGGCAGGGCTTATGGTGGACGGTTGTAGACGACCACCCGGATTCCGTATCCCACGGCGGCAGTCACGTAGTTAGCTTGAAGGTGGAGGTAGTGGGTAGGCGATGCTAAACACCTTTGTCGGGTTCCCCGGTTCCTACCAGTTGGGCCCCTGGCGCGTTTAGGCGGGTTTGGATGAAGGTGTAATGGTTAGCGTATCGGACTGTTAAACCCCAGCTGGCGGATTCAAACCCGATCGACGCTGTGGATTTTTAAGGGCGAAAAATTCCTTCGTACGCTTCCTACGAAGCGGAAGTAAAGCCGGCTGTCCCATGTAAGTAAATTTACTTGCATTTAATCCTTGCATGTAATCCGGGAATGATCCTTAAGCCTAGATAACGCCTCTGAGCTAAATTCAAAATCGCCTGTTTCTCGCCCAAGAAATACCCCCTTTCTCCGCTAGTTGGTGAAAGCAGTGTAGAAAAATTTGCGTTGTCAGACGGAAGGGCAGGTCTGATGGCCAGAGTATCGCCACGCAAAATAAGGTATCCATTCCATTCGATTCGATCCAATCCAATCCCATCGATTCGATCCAATCCAATCTTATCCTATTCAATCCCATTCCATCCCATCCCATTCCATCCCATCCCATTCCATCCCATCCCATCCCATCCCATTCCATCCCATCCCATTCCATTCCATTCCATTCCATTCCATCCCATCCCA
>BOPP01000033.1:10380583-10406920 GCA_017312745.1 Gryllus bimaculatus | reverse complement strand
GTCCAGCGCCATCAACCTCTCGGGCCAAGGCATTTTCAACGCGAAATTTTATGTTTCCAAGAGTGTACATAGAGTTGGACATGTAGAAGGGACTTTTGGTTGATGTTTTTTTGAAAAATGAAAAAAAATGTAAACCTAGGTATTGTTTTGGTATTTTTTCTGTTAATTAAATGATTTTTTTGTTTGAAACAAAATTATGTACAATTTTTTGTTGTTGTTCTTGTTATTACAAATATATGCTTTCTTTTGAAACTAAATGCGATTTGATTTGATTTTTCAGTAAGTTGTCATATTTAAATCTATGGTGTATGCCATAGAATCATGGGTCCTAAATAAATAATTAAATGGATATTTTTATGTTACCCAGTCAAGTTAATTTATTAATAGAAAAGTAAAAACTATTACAGTATATTATCTATTGCTAAACCAACAATTGATCTTTTAAAGAAAGTTTTATTTTTATTCATTTATATCTGGTTTTATAATATATAATATAAGGATATACGAGGATACAACGAGGATACCGCGTTTGACCTTTGTTTAAAATATTTTATTACACTCGTGTATCTTGTTGGAATTTCCGCCCTAATTCTTACTTAATTATTCGTTGAATCAAATTAAAATGTTTTGTACGCGCGTTTTTTATCCAGATATTTCATTTCCTTCTCAGGTCTCTCTTTCCTGATCTCTTCCTCCCATACAAGAGTTTCAGTGAAATGCTAGAAATTTTATTTTAATTTAAATTTGTTCATTGGAGTAGAAATATTTATATTACGTTATTTAATATAAAATATTTAAATGATACGGTTGCTAGGCATATTTTCTTTCAAACATTATTTGTTCATATTTTATTCAAAGATATTACGCGTTGCATTTCTGAAAATCAATGACACACAATACACGAGAATTCAATTGTATTTTGTTTTGAGTTGCTCGTCTATGATTGCATGTTTATGTACAAAAGAGGATTATTGTGAGCAATTTTCCCATTGTAGTAATCGGGATTATCTCTTGGATTGCGAAATAATCTGTTCTGAATCTAAAAAGATAATGAAGTGCTTGTGAATAGTTCTACGTGAGTAAGTATTCTGTGTGAGGGAGCCAATAACGACACACATGCTCAACACACTGTTATAAACACATGCATAATGAAATAGTAGTTCTATTGGATTAAAAACATTGCAAACAATATAGTGGAAAATTTGTAATTATACGTAAAAGACGTTGCAAGCAACATTGGTGTTTTTTTACTGAATTTTCCGGCTTACAAGACGTACCTAATTGTCTTACACTTCTATGAAAGTAATTTACACTTTTAGTACTCTGTTTAGATATACATGAAACACGGTCATTTCCTCAAAATGCAAAATATACCGTTTTCGCAAACATTAAAATCAAACGAATCTCAACCTAAATCAACACTACTGCTATGTAAACCTCCCTATCAACAGTAAATATTTAAGATGTCTATAGGTGTCAAAATATTAGCCGTAGAAAGGGAGTCACGGTAACATATTAATGGAGGGACTGACAAAAATATTCGGATGTAGAGGGCTGTTGAACAGTTCATAAATGATAAACACAAATTATAATTTTGTTAAGTTGTAATGTTATAAATGTTTTAATTCCTTTTATTCAAGAAAACTTGTAGCAGCCTACTGTAGGAAATAGGTAGACAAGAGATCCAGGAAGGTTTGGAGAGGTTAATTATAGCTCAAAAAAATAAACCTACCTTTCGAGAAAATTAGGAGATGGTATATTGCCGATATTCGGACGTTGTGTATATACAATTTTTTAGAATACAAATTCTTGAAGTCTAATTTTTTTTATTCAAGGAGTATCCTTAAGAGTTGGTGGTTTGTAAATGACGATGTTTTTGGTGTGAAAATATCAGCATTGAATTCATTAATTTTCATAGTCTTTTGGACTTCTTTTATATTTATTTTTATTTTTTCGTGAAAAATCATTAACGCTCTTTGCTTATTTGGATTTTTGTCAATTACAGTGCCACCTTATCACAAAACAAAATATCATTGAATACAAAAGTTTCGTATTTTTACCCGAAGAATCCAAATTCACGATCAAAATATGGGTTCTCATTTAACTTTTTCTTTTCTCCCACCCCACCACCGTAGAGTAGGAGTGTGGGGTGATTTTGGCATCATTGGAAGGTCTCCAATGATATGAAAAACTTTTATTACCTCCTTTTCTTGATCTGATGAGCACTTTTCGGGATATTCCCCAAACTAATTTTAAATAAACACTCACCTCCTCCTTCTCTTCCTCCTCTTCCTCGTCCTCCTCCTCCTCCTCCTCCTCCTCATTCTCTTCCTTCTCCTCCTTCTTTCCCTTCTCTTCCTTCTTCTCTTCCTCCTGCTCTCTAAAGAATCCAGCCACGGTTGTCTTGAAAGGAGGCAAGACACGCGATTGATAAATTGCTGAAACAAGAACAAGTGCCCCAGACATGGGTTGCAACTAAACTAAATACCTGGTATGTGTGGCCTGGCTGGGATAGGAGCGCAAGCTCATGCTCTTCTGAGCTCGAGGTGAGAGTTCGAAGAGGAATCTAGAAATGTTTGTTAGTCACTTACAAAACTCTTTTGTATTTCCTTATAGCGTCTGTGAAGTGGAAGTGGGCATTAGAGTGGGAGCATCCCTGAAGAATCTGTGCCGCCATCCACGCTTTGTCGACACTGTTGTATTTTCAAAAAAAAAAAAAAATAATAATAATAATAATAATAATAATAATAATAATAACTCCATATACATGGTAAAAGAAACATTACAATGGGATATAATCGAAACCATATTCATGTCAAACAATATTGTGTACGTATGTAAGAAAGCCTATAATTAAAGTCAATATTTTGTCAGCATACTACGTAGTGGGTTCTTAGCACGGAGGATAGTAGATGAAGGTAGAGTACGTAGTAATTATTTCTAAGCCCAGGTACCTGTGGGAAAGCTTTAATCTACATGCAAATGCGCTGTTGCCGCTTTCATACATGTGGGAGCGTTAGTTGCATTTTGGCAAAAGCGTGGTGGGGCAAGCAAATTCCAGAACGGAGTTCTTTAATATTAGGATAATGCATCCGTATGTAAAAGACATTTCGATTTTTATTCACAAAAGAGCAGCTCTTTAGCTCTCTCATAATTTTAAAGAAAGTTCCCCCAGGAGAGTTTTAATGTAACTATCGTAGAACGTAACGTTTTGTTTTCGATTCGACGAGTTCTATGTTGTTTAATCTTACCTTCGGACACTGTCTCTTAATGAGAAAGTGTTATGAAGTGAAGTTTTTGCATTAACTGTAACCTGACGTGACTGTACCTATTCTTCTATACGGAATACTTTTGACATGGTATGGCAATAGAGGGGAAAACAGTAGAAGACGAAAAAAGAACGAAGGAGATTAATAGTCAGAAAAAATGGACTAAGAAAAACATAATTTACTCTCTAATTATCTGGTTTACGACTCTGATGGTGTATATAACGTGACTTCTGAGTCCGCAATTTAAGTTTGCTTCTGGACATACATGGAGCATAAATTAACATCTCCCCATAGCACGTCACACACAGTTTTTAACTGTTTTTGACATAAATAAATAAAAGTTTTGTGTAGTTGTGAGTCCGTAACTCAAGTTTTGTAATCACATTCTAGTACCTCCTGATTATTTCGTGCTTTCCGGCGCATCAACTGCTTGGGTTTCGTAAGTGCAGTGATTGTTACATTCCGATAAGTGACGGTGCTTTTCCCCGACAAATCGTGAAATCCGGTGACGTCGTCTTGCGGGACCTTTTTATATACTTATCCTCCTCAACGAGGCTCCGCCTCAGCCTGCAGAACCCAATGTATGTGACTGGGTAGTGCACGTAAGTGTGATTCTGAGCGTAAAGAAAGAGGACGGGATACGGATAAAGAAGGAAAAAGCGCGCGCGGTCCATGACTCCGTATGTTATTGAATTTCTCCGGCTTTCCCCTAATATTAATCGCAGAAACCACGAAAAAATTACTGCACAGAACAGTCTGCCGCTAAAATTCTCCAGTCAGCGGCTGATTGTGACCTAGCTATCAGATATTCATACACTAATAGTTATCTGATATTATCGGATAGAATAGATCAGCAACGAGAATAGTTCTTCTCCACCAAGATGTGATTATTCACCAAACAATGTTAACTGATACAACAGTCTGTAATGCATAGCTAATTTGCAGTAACGGCTTTGATGGGAGCTTCGGACAAAGTCTCTATAAGAAAATTTCTTCTTTAGTTTCCGAGTACTTGGAATCGACGATATTTGCCACAACACTTATTCCTTTGTGCTTGTTAAGTTCCAATAGCATTCTATGGAACTATCAGACACCTCATTCATTCAGGCCCTGCAGACCAATTAAATTGGAATATAAAAAGGAAACAAGCAATCATGGTTTCCTAGAATAATTAAGCATCGAGAAAGAAATTCATGAACTCTGCGAAGTGGAACTTGTACTTAGCAATGGGCAATCTATTAGAGTTTCATTTGTTCTATATTTGAGATTAACTGAGGGTAAAATTTGAAATATATTTACAGGCAATACATCTAGTCAAACCTTTCCAATTTGGGGCGAAAAAATCTTTAAGTAAAGAATGCGACAGAATTTGTAGCACCCCAATGTTTGTTTAAGCCTGATTTCTTTACAATTTAGAATAAGCCCTCAACATCTTTGGATTCGGTTTTCTGAATGTGATCTGCACATAGCTTATAGAATGAAATTAAACGTATGGCAGGTCAGAGATGAGAGAAATAAAAGTTTGTTGCTGAGACGGAAAAAAAGTAATTCAGAAATTGTTCTGGGAAAAAATACATCTTCATATGGATAAGGTGAAATATGATGGATGCGACTCGTTTAATGAGGAAAACCTGCATGACTTACTTCTCAGAGCCTGCAGTTGTTTTCAGAAATTACTGGTGTTAATGAAGACCTAATTAATAGATTTAGGGTTATCCTGATAGCCATGTCTTGTTAATAAGTCATTGACCCTGAATTATTGATATGAAATTATCTGAATGTTGCGGCATTTGATATGACAATGATGGCTTGCAATTCCACCACGGGGAAATATGGTTCTTGAGGCATTGTGATAGGGATGGAAGGGGTAGGATGAGAATAGACTACGGGAGGAGCCCTTGAAGGGGTTAATGAAGGGGTGGATGATAGGACATCGCTTGTTCAGCGAATCTTTGTGGGATGGGGTAACCAGATGGGAGAGATTTACTGAAGATTTTTTTTATAAATTTCACAGTCGCGATTAGAGGACCGGTGAGCATTTCCGCATAGTGAACATTTGGTATCAATACTATAACATTCGGCCGTGGCATGCGGCCCTGCACATTCGCCGCAACGAGGAGGGTTCGCACAGTTCTTTTTTGTGTGTCTAGTAATGGAACACTGCACTTCGTTGCACCGAGATATTTAAACACGTCATTTGCCTGCTGAACGGCCGTGTCATGGCCCCGCTGGGGCCCTTCTTATCACTGGCCACAGTGGAGGTACTACGGAGCGATAAGCAGCGGACGATGTGTGCACCGTCCCGTAGTTGAGCGCGGAATGAAAAGACCACTTTTACGACGTAATTGTTCACAATAACTCTAGAAAATCGCTTTCACGCCAGATTGAGTGAACTCCAACGCAACGTTCATACCTAGGACTGCTGTGATGGTAAGAAGCCGTTCTTTATCAGTAACATGCATTCGTTGTACTCATTTGAAATATATGACTGTACGAGCCTAGTGCTTTGTGCTGCACTGTGCATGTTGCTAGTAACATGGCGTTGTTTTCGGTGAGAAGAGTTATCAAATTTATTGAAATACTAAAATAAAAAAATAAAAATAACGTTTAAAAATCAGGTAAGTTATAAATTCTCTGATGAACACAATATAATGTGGCAATTATCTTGACCGTCTATTCAAAATAAACTTTTTAAGTACAATATCGTTTAGTGCGTGGATTCTTACAATACGTCGTACATTTGTCCTTGATGGTACCTCACCTGTTCTTGACGGTAGGATGGTTCATACCTTGGAAAGATAAGTTGATGAGAAGCAAGAAAATGTAGTTTTACGATGTGATATCATTTTCCAACAGCGCGACAACATCTTCACCTACACGACTGCAAAATACCCTTTTCTAATTCATTGCTGTATATGGGTAATTCACCGCACAACAAAAGAACAGTATCATCACGTCATATTATGCCAGTGCAATATTGTCACAATACGAACAACAGCTCAGTCAAATATTATCTTTCCAGCACAAGGGAAGAGCTCTCTCTATCTCTAAAGTCTACTCCACGTCAGCCCGCAAAGGAGAACACAAAGAAAGTTGAAAGACTGACATCTCAGGCACAGCATTCCCAAAACGACAGGGACGCAAAGCGTGTGACGGAACTCCGCCAATGAAAGGCGGCGAAGTTTTCCAGCGCATCGGCCGGGCGAGTGGTTTGGGGCGGTGTTGATAGTCTATTGCGATATGGAGCTTTGAGCGTGGATTTCGGAAGATACTGTTTTAAGCGGGTTTTGTAAGTCGTTATTGAATTGTTCTTATTAGTAATTACACTCATAGTTTAATTACATTTCCTTTAATATTGATATTTAGAATTAAAATTCTGCCCAAAAATTAGTTTTATGTTTTTTCACTTTCATTAAAGAAGATTGGAATTATTTGTTTTCAATTAAAAAAAGACTGCGCAAACGATCGCGTCTTGTATCACAGCTTACATGTAGACTCCGGGGCTATGTCATTAAAAGTATTTTAATTCTCGCAACAATTTCAAACTGGGTTCATCTGTTCACGACGGCAATCTGGGTTGAACCGGTACTCCAATTTTTTCCGTCGCTAACTTTGCAGTTAACCTCGTTTTACTAGAAATAACTTTGCAGTTGTTCAAGCGAAAACAAGAAAATTTCAATCAGAATAGCAAAGCAAGGCGTCATTCATTTCGCAGTCAACAATGTCAAAACATAAGTTTTGTTCTTGTTTCAAGGTAAACACAGACGTGATAATACGTCTTATCTCTATTTTAATATTTAATACGAGTATTATTTCAGCTGACGTGGGTGTACGAGGTGACTAAGAACGTGTATCGACTCAGAGCTTTGGTCCGAAGGGTCACGTGAACGAGTCCCGCGTTGGGCCTGGTTGTTCGTCCCTTGTCTCAAATATTTGTTGTCATGGAGGGCCTCGCGTTCAGTTGATCCCAGATAGTAGGAGCCCGAAAGTTTGTTGGTGCCTACAGTATGGTCGAATTCGTGTCTCATCAGGGTGTGAAGGGTTAGCGGCTGTCGGCTGGATAAAAGCTCTAGAAAAAAATTGACAGTTTAAATTACAAATAACTTAATTTGTTTTCATTACTTATATTTTAAGATATTAACTTTTTATGATTTTATTTTCAAAGAATAAGTAATAATTTCTAAACCAGAGTCATTTGTCCTTTTAAGAAATATTTATGAACATAAAACATATTAACTTCTTCCGGTAGTTTGGAAGTTTTTGGAATGATACAGGACTGTCGGAAGATACGAATACTCAAAGAAATACACCATTTAATTAATTAACTAATGTATGTATGTGTGTGTATGTATGTGTGTATTTATTTACTTAATTTGTTCACCTGATTTTTATTTGTTACTCTCAAATTTAGGATAGAAGAGTTAAATTATTCCCATTTAGGTTTTATTTTCGCCCAGCTAGCATTAGTTACTTGTCAGCTTTGTGGATAACTAGTGCGTTTGTGAAGGATTACTGCCCTCTTGATTGCAGAGATTACTTCTACTGTATTGACAAGTGCTTGAATGCGTAATTGTAAATTTAAATAATGCAATTAGTTGAAGTTAGAGGTTAGCCAAAGACTATCGTAGCAATGTTTCTTTAATTTCATTGTTAATTTATTTATTCAATGACTATTAAATGTCATTTTATTGACTTATATTTATTGGATTGTAAATTAGTAATATGAATCTGATTGGCAAATATAGAGAGAGGAAACTGCAGTACCTGTGTTACGGTGTTTAGTCTGATAGAAGATCACAACTTCGCTTGATTTTTGCTACTGCACAGAGCATTCATAGACCCTCATACAGGTTGTGGGAGAATTTGGCCGGGTAGTAGGCTATTCGAGCTGCACCTTGCGACCCGAGTAGCGAGATGGACTCCACGGCGGGCGCCCTGGAAGGCGAGCGAGGCTCTGCGCGGCGAATCGGCCAGTCCGCCAGACGCGTGTGCTACGAGAACGTAATGCCGCCCAAGCCATTGAGGTGAAAACTGCCTCCAAATTCTACCACACCTTCCAGGATCACCTAATCCCTGTTGAATTCCGGCGGGCTACAAACCAGTTGCAATGCCAGCCCTTCCTGCCGTGGAGCTTGGCACACGACGAAAGGGTCGGAAGGGAGTGATATAATGGTAATGGCGGCGAAGGACAGACGCTTCAGCCGGGAACGAAGCAACTGAACACATGTGTGAACTAGTGGTGCTACAGAACGACACAGACTTTGTTGTACTAGTTAGTAATCCAATTTCTTTGCTCTGGACTTGTTTTTCTGTCTTTGTCCATCCTCGCCAGATGCCATCTATCACCGCCAAAGTAGTTTTTTGGTATTGAAATTTTCACAATTTTTCGGTTTTCTAACAGAGAAACCGAAATATTATTAAAAAATGTATTTGAAGAGTCACTATAAATGCGAAATTTGAAGCTCTTTTTCAGAACATCTTTCGCGTTTTCGAGAAACTTCATTGGAAGTCATGTAAAGTACTTCCACTCACAAATGCAATAATGTTTATGAATTGCTGGAACTGTGCATATTAACAGAGTGAGAGTTTTTTCAAAATAATATATATTTGGGTAATTTTAAAATAATAATAAAAGAATACATCAAAATGAATTTTATGTCATATTAAACAGTGAAATTAGTACTATCGGTACAAAAAGTTTGGAGAACAAAATTGGAATCGTTTGTCAAAAAATTGCGTTTTAAAATTTCTGAAAATGTGAAATTTTGAGATCTTTTTCACAGAAAACTTTATTTGACATCATTTAAAAAGATGACTCGCAAATGCAATAATCTAAATTAATCACTACTAATGTAAATATCAACGACGTGAGAGACAAATAAAAAAACATATTTGTAATTTTTGAAAAAAGAAAGAAAAGAAATAAATGACTATGTCATCTCACCGAGTACATTTATTACTATGCCTAAAAAAGTTTAATGAAGAATTTGATGCCATGTTTTGAGAAAATCTTGTTTTTGATACTTTTTAATACTGCACATAATTCAAACAATATTGCACGAAAACAACAAAAATTTCCAAAAAATGTACATGACCTCAATGAACTAACTATAATGAAGAAATCATACTTGAAGGAAAAAATCTATCTTCAATTTTGTAATAGGATTATGCCGAAAAAAATATTTTCAAAAATTAAGAATTAACAGTAAAAATACGTCTACTATGCCATCTTTATAATTGTATTTTACTCTTTTATTTTTTTTAAAAGTGAAGAAAAATCTGAAGCCATTTCTAAAAGCATTAATTTCCGAGTAACCGTAGCACATGTAAATTTAATAAACATGTCTGAGATTTTAATTTTCTGATAATTTTATTTTAATTTCGGTGGAATCACGGCTCCTGAATTTCTATGGAATAAGTAATTAAAATCTTGGAATAATCTTTTTTTCAATATTTTCAGATTTGCAGATGAATACTAAAGAAAATGTTCAAACGAATTTGAAAAAAATATATTAATGATACTTTTTAAACTTCCGGCATTATTAGAATTGAATTGCGCGGTTTTATTTCAGAGTCTAGAGTTTGTTATCGTTCTCCAATTTATAAGTAAAGAAAAACGTTAATATCTTTTGGAAGGATCGTGAAAGGAAAAAATATATATTTGTTTGAGAATGTTTACGAGTAATTCGTCTATTGAGTATTAGACCGTATTAGATCGTATTAGATCATATTAAATCGTATCGAGTATTAAAGATAGAGAAGAAAATGTATACACAATTTGTCTGACGCATAAGGTGCTCTCTTCCAATGGCGTACAATCTACTTCACGAAATCTCTTTGACTGCACCAGAACCACAAGTACTCACATTTACCACCAGACGGCACCAAAAAACCAGAGCACGAGCCTGGGAATTAGGAGCAAATGTCATGTGTGGAACTTCATTATAAGAGATTTCCTTAGTGTTTATTGGTTCAAAGAGAACATAATCGACGCCGTTTCCTGCTCTAGACGCGCCTAACATTTATTCTCAATTACCTATGATTGCATTTACATGCACCTTTTTAAACTGAACAATCGTAGCATACTACTGAAGTGCGAATCTCCGAAGTGTCTTAAACTCAAATTTCGTGCGCGTAATTAAATAAAACCAGCAAGAAACTTTTCAAAATAAATTACTTCTTTAAATATCAAAATCTTGTGGGTGAATGAAATTATAGATAAGAAAAAATCTATTAGATTTTATTCTTCTCTTTGTACTTGCGCAGATATTACAATTCATAATTTTGGTCTAGCCTCTCATCCTGCTCCTGAAATATAATCTCATCGTACAAAAGATTTTCTTTATTCTATATTATCTGATTATTTCATTAATTTATTTTAAGTCGCGTCATCAACAATGTTCATTAGTACTCACAATATACACTAATTTTTGCTATCTATGTTAGTGTTTACATTCAATGTTTATACACGTGTGGATAAACATACAACATTTTTAGACCTTTCTTTACAAACACATGCAGTTGACTTTATATGTCATCAAACACATTCATTACTTAACAAAATACGTTAAAAAAAGCTTTTCATTGTGATACTGTGACGTGTTCTATTTGTTTTATAGTTGTGGCCTTGGAGTAGAGTAAATCTTTCATGTATAAATTTGACGCACGTGTTAAATGATATCGTGCAAGTTTACCTGAGTTTTTTATAACTGACGGATAGGTGGGAAAATTTTTTGAATAGATAGATGTGACTTAATCTACCGTCATCTGTTCCTATATTATTGTAATGACTACTTTCTCCCTGCTGGACATTTTTTACTAATAATTAATTTATAAAATGTATCAATTGATCTATGGAGTCTACTGCATTTACATTCTTCCCTCATCCAATTCCATTTATTTAACATGATTATTCTGACATTTTTAGTCTCTAATTGTACAAGACAGATTGTGAACCTAATTGGTCTCTTGGTGAACGACGAACCGTTGGAGCACCACAGTTTAAATCAGAGATTAAGTTGGTTCTTAAGTGTAAACCAATAAATTCGACATTAACAGACATAAATAGAAGAACAAAGTTATTAATGATACAATAGAACAAAAACAATGCATCAATGTGTTTCAATACGTGTCACAATGCAAAATGATTTAATTTATGAAGCAGCGATCTTTATTACCTAAAATTGAGGGTGGGCGAAATTTCATCAGAACCAAACATCTTCAGCCATCCATATCTCCACGAACGGCGTAATACCCATTCTCTCCCGATAAGTTTTTATTTCTGTGGCGACCCATTTGGGCAACCGAGCAGACTTTACATCGAATGCATGAAACTCGTTTCAACAGGCATTCCTCGCTGATGTTTGAGCGACTCCATTTGAATTCTCATCGCGTTTTTAAAGGCGCGAACACAATATCCGGGCAGGTCGTTGTATTTTTAATTACGCTATGCGAGTCTGCGGTCTGTCGCCTGGCAGCGAGTGAGTTCTCTCATTTCCTCAAGCTCTCCTTCTGTTTCTCATTCTCTCGCTTTCTCACCCTCTCACTCTCGCGATTTTTGTTTGGAGAGCATTCTTCTACTGTCTTTACTCCCTTTCTTTTTTCTTTCATACTTTTTTCCACTTATGCACTCTTTTCTCCTCCCAGACAATTTCTTTCTTTCCTTTCTTCCGTTTTCTTTTTTCCACTTTGTCGTTTCATTTTTTCTATCTGAGTCACGGACCCTTTATTCTTTGTAGATCACTTTCTCTGACTTGTTCTTCCCTCCTAGACTACCGCTCCTTTTCTTTCTCTAGGCCTGTTGTTTTGATTGTGGATATCCTCTACTTATGCTTTTCTTATCCTTGTTCTTTTTATCCCATTCCATGTCTCCCCCCTCCTCGAGGCATTAGCAGCAAAAAGAAAGATTCCCCACGTGGCGAAGTGCAGACCTCATTTACAAGCTGTCGGAGGACGGCTCGCTCATAATTAAAACTCCGTCCGAAGCCCTGGCCTGGCGCCGCAGACGTGTTATTCTTCTAGAGCGCGTTTGATCCCACCGCAACCCGCCCCATCCTCTGTCGTTCAGTAAGCGGAACAGCTCCAGACCAGTTGCTCCGAGAGTAAAAGAGGAAAATGGGAGATGGCTTCATTCTCTTCCAATTGAGTGTATGCGGTATGACGGATGAAGTTCGTACCAAGGGCTCTTGTGTCGACGAAAACCATTTCCATTCCATTTATGTGGAGAAGATGAGATGCAATCATTTTAATTAGGATTAAATTAGAATTAATTGAATTATTAGAATTAATAGAATTAAACCCTTATTGCGGCTAAAACGAGAACCACTTTATATTTCAGTTTCAAAAAACTTATCTACACAAATACAGGAAAATTGCTTCATGCATCAAAATAGTGGAGAATGTAGGAAAGAAAATAATTATAATGAAACGCATAGTTATAATGAAATGAATTATAATGATTCTTAGTGGCTCATTTGTTGTCATTTTTAAAATCTGAAATCTGAACGTCTGCATGTTTAGACCTCTCGAATTTTACTCCTTGACAAAACTCGGCTGATCACTAAAACACTAAACACTGCACGTTGAACCAAAACGTTCATATTGCAGTATAACATGTTCAATAGCACAGTTTTCATTGTACCAACATATGAAGTGGGCGGTAAACAACCAACCTCAGAGTAGGTTTTACTCTCTGTGTAAGAAGTTATTGTTTCATAATTTAGAACTTTTATTATTACAACATATTGTGTCCTAAGTGATGGTTTCATCTTTCAACGCTCATCGGATGCATACAAAACAATACTGTTGCCATGCGTAATTGTTTCATGAACGCTCTTTTAGAGCCAGACTTGCCCGTAAACGCATTGCCATCGCTTTGTAGGATATGTCGATTAAGATAACAGCTACAGAAACATTATGAATGTTGGATTAGTTCTTGAAAAGGTCGCAACCATCTCCGTCTCCTTGGAAAGGACCGCAAGTACAATAGATGATGAAATGTAAATCTTGCCATACTGAAAATATTTTAACACATACTTCAGATGTTTATTGTAATATATTTTCTAATTGAAGCTTAGCTTTTAAAAATATATAAAAAAATTCTTTGCAGTTTATTCTTAGGTATTCGAGTGTTTCTGCGTCCGTCTATCACCGTTGGACCTCTTCTGTTCACCAGTCGAGAGAATTCAAGTGTCTTTTGACGGACCTCGATCTCCTGGTGGGAAACGGATGATTTCTTTTACGATCCATCCGAGTGTTTCAGTGTGACGACCTCCAGACGATGTTTTGTGAGATCATATGACCCGGACGCTGCTTTTTGCATACGCGCTGCAGGGCCTCGATAACTCGGTTGGAAAACGTTCATCGTCCGTGTTGCTACCTCATAGATCTCCTTTACATCTCGATTTTATGAGTGTAGATCATATGAGTGTAGATCATATGAGTGTAGATCATATGAGTGTAGATCATATGAGTATAGATCATATGAGTATAGATCATATGAGTATAGATCATATGAGTATAGATCATATGAGATTAGATCTAGTTTTTATGGGATTGAGCTCGATTTTATGAGTATCATACGATGTTTCCAAAGAGATAATCCTATTTTGCAAGGTAATTTCAATTTCAAAATTATATTTTAATATAAATCTATAAGAATGGAACGGCATGTTCTAGAATAGGAGCTTGCAAATATACAATCATACTAATTTTTATAAAAACATCTTATCAGAAGTGATACTTTAATAAGCCGTCTGATGATACACTGAAATAATCCCTTCAGTATTCTTTTTGGAGCGTTTGGATTAGATTCTCCAAGGCTTTATTCTAAGGTATTCTTTGTTCTAAGTGGCTGTAACCTGAGAGGACATTCGTTTTAATTCTTAATAGATTATCTTTTACCTCTTTTTCTATAGGAAGAACCCGAAAACTCTATATTTAGTATCTTTTAATTTAGAAATTTCTTAGTAGATATTTTCAGAATTTAAAAATAGTTTAAACAGAGTTTAAAGCGTCTACGACGTCATATTTAACTACTTCATTCTACAGTCCGCTTTTGACATTCCCCTCCATTAGCGTTATATGGGTACCAGAATAGCATTTGTATGTGACTCTTCATCTCGAATACATTTTCTTAAAATGTTGAAAAAGTAGTGGTACTAAAATGTACGTGCTAAAGCACTTACTTTGTCGCCTGTATTTTTACGAAATGTTGTCACAAATGTTGAATAATTTTCGAAAAATCTGACGTCCATGAGACCTGCACCATTCTATTAAACGTCCTTCACGATATCCAAAAAATAACATTTTATCAAAATCGATGAAGCCATTTTTTGAAAATTTGGAATATGTCCCAGGTTCATGTAAAGTATTCCCGAAAATGCAAATATCGGTTTCAAATTCAAGAGGGCCGACATCAGTCAGCTCGATTTGGGAATATCAATATCGGAGACAATAGGGTAAATGAGTTGGTCGCTAGCGTTATTCACAGTTGGATGGACATATAGGCAGACGGACGAGCAGACGTTTGGCCGTCAATCGATTTTTCGGTAAGAAGGATGCACAGAACCTGGATTCTGGCTAGACCACGTATTAGAGGATTTTTTTCTGCATTTAGCAACTGGATTTATTCACATTTTCCTATCCAGGGCCCAGAAATAAGAGTTTACCTGCCAACAATTTGCCATTTTTCGACGCAATATTACAATTACTTTCTCTTCTTACGGAGTACCTTCGTAAAGGCGAGAGTGCAAAAAATGCCGGAACTACGACGTTTACCCGGACAGTTGCAGACAGCACTGGCAAATTGCGATGTCTAACGGCGTATTGGCCGCTTCACATTCCGAAGAACAGCGGTTAAGACGTGGTAATTTAACTTCACGCAAAGGAGAATAAAATGTCGTGCGAGCCCTGCGCGGGGGCGCGACGTGCAAAACTTCCACTCGCCAGTGAAGTCGACGAAAGGTTTCTGTGCACGCGGTGGCGATTTCAGCGTTACTATCCCCAGCTTTAACATCTTACTAATTTCGCGTTCCAAAATCTGCGTGTGTCGCTCGGACATTCTACAAGACTTTCTGTAAACAGGGTTATGATCTACTACTTTCAGGCCCTGAGGAAAATGACGTTATGGTGTGTAGCTAAGCCCATAAGAAAAAAATACCGAATGGGTAAAATACCCACTCGGAATTATGATTGTGAGAAATATTCCATAAACATCAAATTCCAGGAATGAACGATTTGAGGAGAGAGAAATATTCCATAAACGTCAAATTCCAGAAATGAACGAAGTTTTTCGTCGTCGCTTTTACTCAAGAGTATATGCAATCAACTTTGTTGCAAGATCAGCTCAACCGAAGTGCGATTTTACATGGTTATAGCGACATGACAATTCAATGATAACCATGACAATTCGAAAAAAATCTGTTTTGTGTTTTTTCCTTCACACATATTTTCGGTGGGGGGTAGGGACAGGGGAGGGGGAAATCCACTCGAGGCTACCTCTTTGTGCTGCGCGACAAGTGTAGTGAAAAACCGGTCTTTTGTGAAAATATGTGTTTATATTCCAGTATCAGCGTTTACAGTACCTGATTCTGTTAGAGAGGGTAGAGTGACATTTTCGAGCATTTTATTGATGTCAAATTTATCCGAATTCACCTAGAGTTCGTATGTATTCCAAGTAATCGATTTCGAAAATTCGCTCTTCTACTTCGACTAGATTAGTTTGACACATCATAGTTTTCGTTTTTCTTGTTTCCGCAACAATTTTCCAGTAGCTACAGTTTTTCATGATTTAAGGCAGTTTCACTAGTTAGGAAATATATGCAAATACGGTTTGATTTTCCTCCTGTTTGTTCACTCAATTTTCATGCAGCAATTCGAGATCTCATACACAGTTTTTCGAAGCGCAAACAATATTGGTGGCCATTGCCTCTCACGATCCGCTCCCGCACGAAGAATATGCATTAACACATTACCAGGCAAGGAGTTTTGTTTTATTATAACAATAATTTATTTTATTTTGCGTACATAAATTCTCGCAATAATGATTATAAGTTATCGTACAATTATCGTGATCTCTGAATGGCCATATTACGATATTTATGGTGAAAATACCATGTCAGATTTAACTCTGTATTTTGAGAAATTAACTATATTATAAACTTTTTCAAACCTGACTTTTAGAAATCCTTTTATGATCAAAATGCGCACAGTGAACACAACAAATCTTCAAAATGCGCTTCTAAAAACATCATAAAAAGAGGATAAAACGTCATTCTACAAGTCGAAAAAATTAAAAATATTCTGTACTATCGTAATAAACTCTAAAAGATGGATGCTCTCTATAAACGCTTCTTAATGTCAGTAAAAGTGACAAATACTTGCAATATTATGTCCATTTCGTACACAAGGGAAAAAATATTAATTTTTTGGGCAGTGGAGTTGCGGTGTTCGTGATACAGTACCTTAAACAATTACGTATGCTTGTTAAGTCTACAATCTTTTTTTTTAGACATTCTCCATTGAGAACTTTTATTTCACGTTTCAATGATTTCATATTTGTCATAACCAAGTATTAGTTTTAGGACTATAATCGATAATGAGTTAATAGTTGCATATATCAGAGAAATTGAAGAGTCAGTTCTGCCTTATATTTCAAAGTTTGATTCAACGAATTTTGAATAATGAAGAAGTGTCTTAAGAATATATAGATACATTAAAATTTAAAAAAAACTAATACAAATGGAGAACCGTCACTTTGGAAGAGTTCAATTCGTAATTCCCCAATTCACAAATCTTCAGGCGACACCCCTGTGTGCAGAGTAAGCCAGTTTGGAAAACACTGTTCTAGATACAACGCACCAACGCGCGAGCGAAGTATGAAATCGAAATAAGCGTACTTCCGAGTTTACGTGGAGCGAGCCGGCCGGTTCGCATATCGGCGGAATGGCTTTGACTGCACGCTCTGGTGCAGAAGAACGTCACTCCATACGCCGTGATGCAACGCAGCGCGACGCGGCGCGACGCGATGCGTGGGAGTTGGCTGTTTAGAAGCCGTCGGCGGCAGCGCATCTGTTGTGAGGCGCCACCCACGCCATCGCCTCCACGCCGTCCACCTCCCCTCGGACACGGTAGCACGGTCCCGCCGCTGCGAGCGCATTCTAGTGGAGGCGGTGCGATTCACGCTCAGCGAGGCGCGCGCCCCGGCACAACGCAGCGGATTTTGCTTTCGGCTTCTTTCTTCCGGCTCGTCGCCCCCGCTACCGCCCCCGCCCTGTCCTCTGTTCTCGTCCCTGCCTCCGCCCCAGCCCCGACCGGTCCCCATCCTCATCCACGACCCCGCCCCGCTCATGCCTTCGTCTCGCCACCGGCCTTGACTGGTCCCATCCTCATCTTCATACGCATCCCCATCTCCGTGACTGTCCGCATCGTTGCCACCTGTCACCCCCACCCCCGTCCACGTACCTGCCTCCGTCAACATCCCTGCTCCCTTCCCCACCCTTGTACCCAATTCTGTTCACGCTTTCAACCTCGTCTCTTCCATCGCTCTCTTTCTCGCGCTCTCGCGTGCTCGCTCT
The DNA here is from genome assembly GCA_017312745.1 of Gryllus bimaculatus. Classification (NCBI taxonomy): domain Eukaryota; kingdom Metazoa; phylum Arthropoda; class Insecta; order Orthoptera; family Gryllidae; genus Gryllus; species Gryllus bimaculatus. Next base: position 10,389,075 of record BOPP01000033.1, on the reverse strand, counting down.
CTTTCTCGCGCTCTCGACTTCTCGCTCTCTCTTTCTCGCGCGCACTCGCTCTCTCTTTCTCGCGCGCACTCGCTCTCTCTTTCTCGCGTTCTCGCGCTCTCTCTCTCTCGCGCGCGCGCTCTCTCTCTCGCGCTCTCTCTCTCTCTCTCGCGCTCTCTCTCTCTCTCTCGCGCGCGCTCTCTCTCGCGCGCGCTCTCTCTCGCGCGCTCTCTAGAATAGTAGCGCGCAGATTGATTGATAGCAGGCGCGGCGACAAGATAGAGGCGCGCGAGAGTAGAGCGCCGAGAGAGTAGAGCGCCCGAGAGAGCGAAGATGGGGGGCTGCATAGCGAGAGAGGAGAGGAGACCGCGGGCGGAGAGGAAGAGGAGAGAGGCCGCGCGGGGAGGAGGAGAGCGGAGCGCGCGGAGAGGAGAAGACGAGCGCGCGAGACGAGAGAGAGAGGGAGCGGAGAGAGAGAGAGAGAGCGCTGAGAGAGGAGAGAGAGAGCCGCGGAGGGAGGAGAGGGACGAGAGACTGGGCGGCCGCGCGCGACGAGAGAGAAAGAGCGCGCGAGGAGAGGAGAGCGCGCGAGCGGAGAGATGAGAGCGCAGAGAGAAGAGCGCGCAGAGAAGAAAAGAGGAGAGAGAGAGACGCAAAAGAAGAAAGAGAGAAGAGAGACAAATACTTACCTCCCCCAGCCGGAAGGGGAAGGGCTGAAGCCGAAGAGAAGACGAGAGAGAGAAGCTGCGAGAAGAGAGCCGAGAGAGAGCGCGCGAAGGAACCGGCCTGGACAGAGCGCGAAGAGTAGAGCCGCTTGCAAGGAATATTTTTGAAAGATTAGAAAGGCAAGTGGTTGACTCGAGGAAGTTATATTCTAAAGCTTATCGAGAGACATGAGTCGTTGGTAGTTCCCCCCCCCTCCCCAGAAAAAGGCACCAAAAGAGCTCAGAGGAATGTAGGGATATTTGAAAAATAAAAAGATTTTAATCTGGAAATCACGTTTACCCGGTCTAACTGGAATCCTTCGGCATAGTTCTCAACCCATGTCTCCATGCCCTCCTCACCTCCTTACACGCCGCGCAGGCCACACTCCTTCGACCTATTCCCCCATCCTAAACTGAATTCCATGTTATGTATTGCAGATTAAAAAGCGATGAGTGGAAGTGCAAAGCGGTTCCGGTGACCTCACGTGTTTCTTTTTTTTTGTATTTTTGGTATGTTGTAGTTGAGAGGTATTACTATCGCATTCAGTGTTTCCCGAAGAGAAAGAGATTGATACTTTTTACAGGGAGTTGAACACAAGAAAGTTGATCAAAGTACTACTGGCTACGGCCTCTGCCTTGAACCAGCAATTGAAGCCTTGATGAGAGAGAATGAATAATGAAAATAAGAAGATAGAAAATTTTGTAGGTAGCGCCAAGAAAAAAACAAAAAAAAAAAAACAAAGAGACAACAAAGAGAAAAAAACACAAATATATATAAAGAGAAAAAAAAAAAAAAAAAAAAAAAAGAAAAAAAAAATATAAGAAATATAAGTAAAAGAGCGCAAAAAAAAAAAAAAAAAAATAGAGAATAATAAATAAATAAAAAACAAAAAAAAAAGAATAATAAAAAAAGAAAAAAATAGATAATAAAGAAAAAAAGAGTAGAGAGACAAACAAGAGAGAAGAACAAAAAAGAGAAAACAAGATAAAACAGACGACAAAGAAGAAAAACAAAGAAAAATAAAGATAAAGAAACATAAAACATAAAAAACCCCTGCTTGGTGAGTATTAAGTATTCCTAATATTATTGTAAACAACTAAAAAAGCACATAATTATAAAAAACAAAACAAAAAAAAAAAAAAAAAAGAAGAATAAATATATATTGATAACAGAATAATAATGAAAAATTCGTGCTTAGACAAAAGTAATGTTACAGTCGTGCACAGAAAAAAAAAAGAAAGTAAGACAAAAAAATAAAATATAAATAACTAATATATTGCAACAAGAAACAAGAAAAAAAAAAAAAACATATACACTAAAAAACGAAAAATATATATAGAAAAAAAAAAATTATAATAGAAACAAAAAAAAAAAAAAAAAAAAAAAAAAAAAAAAAAATAACTTAAAAAAATGCAAAAAAAGAAACAACGAAGAAAATATAAGATGGGAGGGACGCGCCAAACGGTCTACAAAAAAATAATAAACAAAAAAATAAAAAAAAACATAAGTATGAAAAACATAAGAAAAAAGAACAGACATAAAAAAATCAAAAAAAGATAAGATAAAAATATTAAATATCTAAAAAAGAAGACACACAATATCAATAATAGACAAAGACATGATAAAACAGGATAAAAAATCCAATAAGAGAAAAGGCCGATAAAATAAACAAACAAGCAAAAAAAAAAAAAAAAATAAAAATAAAGTACAAAACAATATAACATAGAAAAAAATAAATGATAAAAAAAAAAGGTATATAAACAAAAACAGGAGAGAAAAAAAAAAAAAAAAAAAAAAAAAAAAAACAGCCCAACAACAAGATAAAAATTATAAAATAGATAAAAAAAAAAAAAAAAAAAAAAAGAAAAAAAAAAAAAAAACGAATATATATAAAAAATAAAATATACGAGAATTAACAGAAAAAAAAATATAAATAACAAAAATAATATTAAATGAGATCAGAAAAGACGAAAAAAAAAAAAAGAACAAAAGAGAACCCAAAAAAATAAAAAAAACATTAGAAAAATATAAAGAACTGGAAAAACAAACAAAGAGATATCAAGAGAAAGCACATATATCAAAATATAAAAAAAAAAACAAAAAAATAAAAATATTTGACAAATAAAAAACAGATAAATAAAATAAAAAAAATATACACACATAATAATAAACGGATAAAAAAAAGAAAAAAAAAAAAAAAGAATAATATTATAAAGAAAAAGAATGAAAGGTATAAAGAAAGTGATAGAGATACATATTAAATGTACAAAAAAAAAAAATATGAAAAATGCAGAGACACATAGCTAGAAAAAAAAGGAAAAAAAAGAATGCATACACAAAAAGAAATAAGAGGCACAGCACAAAAAAACAAAAAAAAAAAAGAAAAAAAACAATATAAGAAAAAGAACTAGAGATAAGATAACCAACCAAAACAAATTCTATAATGAGTAACTATAAGACCGACGCCTTACCAACGCTCCAGCCCCAGCCAGCAACCATGGAGAACAAACGTACTCGTATTGGAGAAGACACATCATAAGCAAAAAGAGAAATAAAAAACAAAAACAGGAAGACACACGAACAAAAAAAAAAAAAAAAAAAAATACCAAAAAAAAAAAAAAAGAAAAAAATAGAAACAAAAACGAGCATTGCGCACACAATAAAGAAAAGAAAAAGACAGCATGATATACACCAAAGCACAGCACAACACATCCAGATATGTACTATAAAGAAAAGAAAAGAGAAATACAAAAAAAGAACAGCGCCTTATAGAACACACCACAACCACAACAAGAATGAAAAATATATAACACATAAACAGACTCATACACACGAGAAAAACATAAATATATACTAAAAGACAAGACCAAACAGACATTTTCACATCATAAGCGAGACAGCAATACTATAGAAACAATAAACGTGAGGACAAAATCCTATTAAGAGAGAAAAAAAAAACACACAGGTGATCCAACACCACATAAAAAAAATAGTGAGCGAGAACTATAAAGTAAAGGCGCCTCGAACAGTTTTGATTCGACGATTATGCCGTACAATATACTAAAAATAAAGAATGCAAAAAGAGAGAGAAAAAAAAATATATCAAAAAATAAACAATGAACCAAAAGAAAGAAAAAAAGACAAAAGACACACATCATAAACACACAAACACCATTAAGCGAAAAGAATGGCCCCGCCACATAAATAAAAAAAAGAAGTAAAAATAACAAACCAGATCATACATAATACATTAGAGACAAAAAAAATAAGACCGGGACGCGAAATATAAGCATCGCAGCCGCACACCCCCACTCTCCTCCTCCCACCTCGCCCTCCTCCCACACCACACCTCTCCCACTCCCGCACCACACACCCACCCTCCACACCCTCTCCTCCTTCTCTCCCCACACCCCCTCCACACCTCCCCCCCGCGCACACAGGCCGAGATACTTGCCGCCGGCTGCGTTCGGAGGAGGACCCGACGCAGCACCCCACGACCCCCCCCACGCCCTCCGATCACCACACCCACCACGCCCACCCCCCCACCCGCCTGACGTATGTCGAGAGAGAGAACGCGAAACACACTCTCCCGCCCCTCGCTCACACTCTATCACCACGGCACTCTCCACCACCCCGCGGCACTCACTCTCCTCACACCAACGCACACCTTTCCGACCACCGACTACTCGCATCCTCACACCGTCGCTCCCACACTTCACCCACGCCACGAATTTCATTTCACAACTAAGACTCACGCTCTCCACTTCTTATTAAATTCGCACCATCACTTCCACTTCCTCGTGTGCTAAAGATAGCGCGTATACAATACTGAACCAGTCAAGTGATGTATGCTCAACCACTCACTACCTTCCCTCACTCCACACACTCACTACCACCTCCACGCACTCTCACTCGTCACAACTTAGCCTTACTTTGGCAATGACTAAGTGCAGGGCTCTTTCTGAAGATAAATTGAAGCGACACACAACTCTCAAAAACTCGTCACACTCTCTCACCACCCCCTCTCCACTCGCACCACACGCGGCGCCTGTCAGTCAACAACACACCACTCTCCACACCACCTCACCGCGCTCACTCACACCCCTTCATCTACGCATTTACTCTCTCTCTCACACTCTCCCACTCTCACTCACCTCGCCTCCCTCCCCCACACACACACTCGCCTCTCTAGCACACGCTCACTCTCCACTCACACCTCGTCTCTCCTCACGCGCAACACACGCTCCTCCCTTCACTCAAACCCTCCACCACATCACTGTTATCACTCATCACCACCACACTTCTCACTTCACACTCTCTCACCACAGAAGTAACGGAAGCGGCGCCACCCCGCCTCACATCAACTCACCTCCCACCCCACACCGCAGCGCGCGACCTGTGATCGAGACGAGCGAACTGCTGCAACACCCTCTCTGCCGCACCACTCACTCTCCTCACTCTCCCACTCCTCACCCACTCACCTCCCACCCTCCGCTCCCTACCTGTTAGTGTCACCCCACCGAGTGACGTGTCTGGCTCGACCGCCACTCACGACGCACCTCCACACTCACTCCACTCCCTCTCACAACCCGTACCTCGCGCTCTCTTATCGTCCGCTGACGATCGATACACGTGGCATACGAGCCTTTCTTGAGAGCTACTCCATATCTTCACACACACTCCAGCACTCGCGCTCACTCCCCTCCCTCCACACCTGCTCCACCTCATCTCTCCGACCTACACTCACACCACATCTCTCACCTCCACTCACTCTCACAGAATTGAACACATCACACGCTCTCCACCCACATCCACACTCTCACTCCAATTCTCTCTCTCCACGCACTCCTCCCCCCCTCTCCACTATGAGTGACCTCCTCCGCTCACTCACCTTTTATCGTCTCGCACCTCGCGCACCCCCCGCACCGCCCACACCACCCGCCTCCACACGAGCGCCACTCCCCCTCCACCCCTCCGAGAGACTCGAGCGCTAGTCTATGATCGATGGATTTTGGAGATGACCTGGTCTGCGAGAGAGGACGCACTTGAGCGCGCTAGAAGAGAGACGATGGCTCGCGCCAAACCGACAGATGAAGACGAGAGCTGCCCGTAGGAGAGAGAATGCGCGCGATAATGCAAGAGAGAGAGCGCGCTACACAAATGGAGCATAAGCGCGCGAAGATTTTTGGGTGAGAGAGGGCGGGAGAAGAGACGCCCGGCGCGAGAGACGAGTGATCAGCAACGAACAGCTTGAGCGACGGAGTCGAAGGATTCAGATAGCCTTCTGCCTGCGTGATTTCTGTGATATTTGACCGAGCCTGAGCCTAAGCTCTCTGCCAATCAATTATGGCGCGCCGGAGAGAAATAGAGATGCGCCGGGCGCGCGAAGTCGAGGAGAGTGATGAGTTAAGACGGCGCTGAGTCGGCGAATCAGCATGCACCACATATAATGAGAAAAGAGAAGAGAATGAGCAATCCGGTATTGTGGAGGAGAAATGTTGGGTCAAACTCCTAGAGGATTCAAAGGCTCTAAGTAGCCTATTAAAAGCAATTTGATGAGGAGGAGAGCAGCAAGAGAACATGACAAAGAGTATCAAACAAAAAAAAGGATCGTCCTACTGGATAGCCGAGGTCCTTGAAGGTTGAGATATGCGGCCGTTGTTGCGATGCCTCGGTTCGGACGATGAGAGATAAAGGTTTGAACGCGTCGGCGCGGAGTAGTGACTTTGCGCACGTGTCGCCACTGACGCCTCGAGGACAAGTGCGATGCAATCTGGTACGTTGTCCTTTAAAGAGAGAAGGGAGAGCGCTGCTTCTGGCCGTGCCGTGGCCCTCTAATATACCCACCGCTGCCTGTTGAGATTAAGAACAATGATGGAAATTGGACCGCGTTCTAGAATGGAAAGCCTTCTAAGTAAGGAACGATAAAAGAGTGAGAGAGGACCTCAACAAATTTTAAAAAGAGAAAGAGTGTGATTTGCAGAGAAAGCCAATATTGCATGCTAAGCTTTTTATTTTCTAAATCCAAGTGTTGTAAATTTTATTAGATTACTTGTTTTTATTTTTATTAGATTGCAGTGCAAAAGAAACCAGCTTTTCACAGACAGACTCTTGGTGCGTGTGAGGTTTACGTTAGGTATTTATTTTGACGAAGAGAATAAGAAGAGTAACAAACTACAGCCGATCAGAATACAGATGAAAGGAAATACACACATTTTTGAGAGATGAGAGAGCGCGCGCAGGAGAGAGAGCGCGCCCCGCAAAGATGAGGCCATTAATACGCGAATGCGATCCCAAAGACCAACGCTTTGTTCTCCCCTATAAAAGCGAAAAGAAGAGATATGGAAGCACAGCGATATGAGAGATGACTACCTGTGATGGAAGCAGCTTTAGAGTTAAAAAGACGAGTGTTGTAGAGCAGAAATGTAGGCGAATCGGTAGTATAGTCCGCCCAAACAGGATCACGCGAACACCTCGAGTGAAACCGTGGCCATGTGCCAGGCCGCCTTCGTGCCCCGCTCTTTGGGTGATTCACCTCTGCCGCATTGCTTTTGTAGAAGAGCGGCTACGGATTGCGGTGACTTTCCCGACGGACAGCTGAAGCTTCTTTTCACCTGTTACACTGTGACAAGGGCCTCGAATATAACCCTTTCTACTGACTTTGAACGTGAGGAGCAAGAAGCCAGCTCGCAGTATCGAGAAGGAAGTAACATTGTCTCTTGATACATGCAGAGGAGCAAATAGATCATAAATTGAAGCATCTCCTCCTTGGCAGAGAAGAAAAAGTGGAGCGCGCGAGGCTGTGCTGCGACCGTGAGCAATATAGTGAAGCCATTGTGCGTTCTTTTGAAGACTTCCAGGGGTCTGGCGTACGAGGCTCTTTATGGATACGGCCATTGTGAGGGCATTTGTAGGGAGATGCCTTATGAGCGAAACCTAAAGAGCACTATTTTATTGCAAGAGCTCGCTTGGAGATGTAATTTTTGCTGTTAAAATTAATGTATGGAACGGATTTTAATTCAGTACTATGCTAGAAGTAGATGGGTTGGCGAAGGTGTGATTTTGCGATTTCTTTCTATAAAAAGAGACAATGCTAAAATTTATACGCACAACAACATGCTCGTGTCCAAAACGCAAACAAGATAGAGAGAAAGACTTGTTATAGAAAAATCGCGATATTTGAGAATTAGCATGGACGCCGAGAATTCATGTCAAACAAATGTTATGTGAGTAGATTAATTGGTGTACGCAAAAAACAAGAATTGCTAGTCCGATGAAGCGGACTAATAGGTAGAGAGAGGATAAATAAATATGGAGAGAAAGAAGATGAGAATTTTGAGAGCCCAGCAGCGCGCACTTCAGAGCGAGAGACGCATACTAAGTACTGGAACCCAGATTTTATGAGTAGCAATGTGGGACAGCGACAGGCGGTCGCGAGAAGAGAGAAGTAGTGAGAGGAGAGAGAGAGGCGAAGGAGATGAAGAGAAGCGACGTCGTCCTCTTGAGTTAAATGTTGATAGAGGCTGTCGCGGCGCGAGCATAGAGATGTGGATGACGAAGTAATGTGATATGTGAGAGAGAAGAGGAGAGCGGAGAGAGAGAGAGAGAGCGAAGGAGAGAGAGAGACAGAGAGAGAATAAGAGGATGCCGCGCGGAGTGAGAGGCAGCGCGCGAGAGATTGAGACCGAGCGCGAGAGAGAGAGAAGGCGCCGCGCACGCCCGAGAGATAGAGTGCGATGCGACCTTGAGGAGGAGAGCGCGCAGAAGAGAGAGCGCGCGAGAGAGATGAGCAAGCGACTTGAGAGTGA